>JASFAW010000022.1:2764691-2831184 GCA_030737815.1 Allium fistulosum
GAAATGGAACAGTACCATGGTGAACAACTATCCAGGGAAGGTAAATCGAAGACCAGCAACGGTGATCCCGTTTTAACGTAAAAATTCACGTGATGGAAAAAAGAAGGCCAAAAAACTTCAGAGACCCGATTGAGGTTCGGATAGCTTTTTTTGGATTTGAAACTATCCGTTGATGGCTTACAACTATCAAGGCCGTAGAACTCACCGAGAGCTTCGTTTTGACTTGTTATGCCTCCCGTAGCTCTAAACGAGACAATAGTTATGGCCGTCCGAAGAATCGATATCCACAGGGTGCAACATTCGCTGTGCAAGGTGCAACATTCGTCCAAAAAGCCGAAACAGCGCCGTTCGACTTTTAGAAGTGGGTGCAGGGATTTGAAATGGAACAGTACCATGGTGAACCGCTCTCCAGGGAAGGTAAATCGAAGACCAGCCCCGTTTTAACGTAAAAATTCACGTAATGGAAAAAAGAAGGCCAAAAAACTTCAGAGACCCGATTGATGTTCAGATAGCCTTTTTTGGGTTTGAAACTATCCATTGACGGCTTAAAGCTGTTATGGCCGTAGAACTCACCGAGAGCTTCGTTTTGACTGGTTATGGCTCCCGTAACTCTAAACAAGACAACAGTTATGGCCGTCCGAAGAATCGATATCCACAGGGTGCAACATTCGCTGTGCAAGGTGCGACAATCGTCCAAAAAGCCGAAACAGCGCCGTTCAACTTTTAGAAGTGGGTGCAGGGATTTGAAATGGAACAGTACCATGGTGAACCGCTCTCCAGGGAAGGTATATCGAAGACCAGCAACGGTGATCCCGTTTTAACGTAAAAATTCACGTGATGGAAAAAAGAAGGCCAAAAAACTTCAGAGACCCGATTGAGGTTCAGATAGCCTTTTTTGGGTTTGAAACTATCCATTGACGGCTTAAAGCTGTTATGGCCGTAGAACTCACCGAGAGCTTCATTTTGACAGGTTATGGCTCCCGTAACTCTAAACGAGACAACAGTTATGGCCGTCCGAAGAATTGATATCCACAGGGTGCAACATTCGATGTGCAAGGTGCAACATTCGTCCAAAAAGCCGAAACAGCGCCGTTCGACTTTTAGAAGTGGGTGTAGGGATTTAAAATGGAACAGTACCATGGTGAACCGCTCTCCAGGAAGGTAAATCGAAGACCAGCAACGGTGATCTCGTTTTAACGTAAAAATTCACGTGATGGAAAAAAGAAGGCCAAAAAACTTCAAAGACCCGATTGAGGTTCGGATAGCCTTTTTTGGGTTTGAAACTATCCATTGACAGCTTAAAGCTGTTATGGCCGTAGAACTCACCGAGAGCTTCGTTTTGACTGGTTATGGCTCCCGTAACTCTAAACGAGACAACAGTTATGGCCGTCCGAAGAATCGATATCCACAGGGTGCAACATTCGCTGTGCAAGGTGCAACATTCGTTGAAAAAGCCGAAACAGAACCATTCGACTTTTAGAAATGGGTGCAGGGATTTGAAATGGAACAGTACCATGGTGAACCGCGCTCCAGGGAAGGTAAATCCAAGACCAGCAACGGTGATCCCGTTTTAACGTAAAAATTCACATGATGGAAAAAAGAAGGCCAAAAAACTTCAGAGACTCGATTGAGGTTCGGATAGCCTTTTTTGGATTTGAAACTATCTGTTGACGGCTTACAGCCGTCAAGGCCGTAGAACTCACCGAGAGCTTCGTTTTGACTGGTTATGGCTCCCGTAACTCTAATCGAGACAACAGTTATGGCCGTCCGAAGAATCGATATCCATAGGGTGCAACATTCGCTGTGCAAGGTGCGACAATCGTCCAAAAAGCCGAAACAGCGCCGTTCAACTTTTAGAAGTGGGTGCAGGGATTTGAAATGGAACAGTACTATGGTGAACCGCTCTCCAGGGAAGGTAAATCGAAGACCAGCTACGGTGATCCCGTTTTAACGTAAAAATTCACGTGATGGAAAAAAGAAGGCCAAAAAACTACAAAGACCCGATTGAGGTTCGGATAGCCTTTTTTGGGTTTGAAACTATCCGTTGACGGCTTAAAGCCGTCAAGGCCGTAGAACTCACCGAGAGCTTCGTTTTGACTGGTTATGGCTCCCGTAACTCTAAACAAGACAACAGTTATGGCCGTCCGAAGAATCGATATCCACAGGGTGCAACATTCGCTGTGCAAGGTGCGACAATCGTCCAAAAAGCCGAAACAGCGCCGTTCAACTTTTAGAAGTGGGTGCAGGGATTTGAAATGGAACAGTACTATGGTGAACCGCTCTCCCGGGAAGGTAAATCGAAGACCAGCTACGGTGATCCCGTTTTAACGTAAAAATTCACGTGATGGAAAAAAGAAGGCCAAAAAACTTCAAAGGCCCGATTGATGTTCGGATAGCCTTTTTTGGGTTTGAAACTATCCATTGACGGCTTAAAGCTGTTATGGCCGTAGAACTCACCGAGAGCTTCGTTTTGACTGGTTATGGCTCCCGTAACTCTAAACAAGACAACAGTTATGGCCGTCCGAAGAATCGATATCCACAGGGTGCAACATTCGCTGTGCAAGGTGCGACAATCGTCCAAAAAGCCGAAACAGCGCCGTTCAACTTTTAGAAGTGGGTGCAAGGATTTGAAATGGAACAGTACTATGGTGAACCGCTCTCCAGGGAAGGTAAATCGAAGACCAGCTACGGTGATCCCGTTTTAACGTAAAAATTCACGTGATGGAAAAAAGAAGGCCAAAAAACTTCAAAGGCCCGATTGATGTTCGGATAGCCTTTTTTGGGTTTGAAACTATCCATTGACGGGTTAAAGCTGTTATGGCCGTAGAACTCACCGAGAGCTTCGTTTTGACTGGTTATGGCTCCCGTAACTCTAAACAAGACAACAGTTATGGCCGTCCGAAGAATCGATATCCACAGGGTGCAACATTCGCTGTGCAAGGTGCGACAATCGTCCAAAAAGCCGAAACAGCGCCGTTCAACTTTTAGAATTGGGTGCAAGGATTTGAAATGGAACAGTACTATGGTGAACCGCTCTCCAGGGAAGGTAAATCGAAGACCAGCTACGGTGATCCCGTTTTAACGTAAAAATTCACGTGATGGAAAAAAGAAGGCCAAAAAACTTCAAAGACCCGATTGAGGTTCGGATAGCCTTTTTTGGGTTTGAAACTATCTGTTGACGGCTTAAAGCTGTCAAGGCCGTAGAACACACCGAGAGCTTCATTTTCACTGGTTATGGCTCCCGTAACTCTAAACGAGACAACAGTTTTGGCCGTCCGAAGAATCGATATCCACAGGGTGCAACATTCGCTATGCAAGGTGCAACATTCGTTCAAAAAGCCGAAACAGCGCCGTTCGACTTTTAGAAGTGGTGCAGGGATTTGAAATGGAACAGTACCATGGTGAACCGCTCTCCAGGGAAGGTAAATCGAAGACCAGCAACGGTGATCCCGTTTTAACGTAAAAATTCACGTGATGGAAAAAAGAAGGCCAAAAAACTTCAGAGACCCGATTGAGGTTCGGATAGCCTTTTTTGGGTTTGAAACTATCTATTGACGGCTTAAAGCTGTTATGGCCGTAGAACTCACCGAGAGCTTCGTTTTGACAGGTTATGGCTCCCGTAACTCTAAACGAGACAACAGTTATGGCCGTCCGAAGAATCGTTATCCACAGGGTGCAACATTCGCTGTGCAAGGTGCAACATTCGTCCAAAAAGCCGAAACAGCGCCGTTCGACTTTTAGAAGTGGGTGTAGGGATTTAAAATGGAACAGTACCATGGTGAACCGCTCTCCAGGGAAGGTAAATCGAAGACCAGCAACGGTGATCCCGTTTTAACTTAAAAATTCACGTGATGGAAAAAAGAAGGCCAAAAAACTTCAGAGACCCGATTGAGGTTCGGATAGCCTTTTTTGGGTTTGAAACTATCCATTGACGGCTTAAAGCTGTTATGGCCGTAGAACTCACCGAGAGCTTCGTTTTGACTGGTTATGGCTCCCGTAACTCTAACTGAGACAACAGTTATGGCCGTCCGAAGAATCGATATCCACAGGGTGCAACATTCGCTGTGCAAGGTGCAACATTCGTCCAAAAAGCCGAAACAGCGCCGTTCGACTTTTAGAAGTGGGTGCAGGGATTTGAAATGGAACAGTACCATGGTGAACCGCTCTCCAGGGAAGGTAAATCGAAGACCAGCAACGGTGATCCCGTAACGTAAAAATTCACGTGATGGAAAAAAGAAGGCCAAAAAACTTCACAGACCCGATTGAGGTTCGGATAGCCTTTTTTGGGTTTGAAACTATCCTGTTATCCCGCCTTTTGGCAAGGCCGTGACACCAAAAAACTGACTAGAACTCAATGACAGTTCATCCTGTAAGGCAGTTATATCACAAGTTCACCATGGATATCGATGAATTTTGTCCGGGTCCGGATCGGGCTACAATTGATTAGACATGTCAAGCAAAGTCATGGGAACCAGAATTCCAAATTTCGAGTCAATCGGGGTTCGTATGAATAAGATATGACCGATGCAAGTTGGGGAAGATGCGATGTTCGAATCCATAGGAGAGCCACTGTTCGAATCCATGACGTTCGTATCCATCGACAGAAGGAGTTAGCCTCGTGCTTGCATCGTTCGTATCCATCAAGATAAAGTCCTTCGATTCCATCAAGCAAATCCTCGCGTACTCCAGTTCGAATCCATCAAGTGTCCTCTCTTCGAATCCCTCAAGGTCAAGCCACTTCGAATCCATGATACCACCTCACTTCGTTTCCCTCAGGTTGAAGTCTTTCGGATCAATGTACTTCGAATCCACACTGTTTGAGGCAACTTTGAATCGATAGACTTTACACCTAGATCGATTCGAACAGACCTTCGTTCATTCGATTCGGAGAGGGATGTCTTCGAATCCACTACCACGGATCCACCCAGTCAAAGCGGCGAAGAACATGGAGTCGACCCAGTCAATCCGGAGTGAGAAGCGGATCCATGCGAAGCATGCGCACCACGCCGTAGTCTTCGCATAAAGGGGGATCGATTCGAACGAATCGATTCGAACGTATCGATTCGAATGACTCCAGGAAACGAAAAACACCTACTTGAATCGATCATAACTCGAGTTCTACAAGTCCAAATGCCATGAAATTTTCACAGAAGCTTAAGCACATGATGAAGAATGTCCGCACCAAATTTCAGCTCGATTGGATGATTTCTTGATCGATTCGAACCAAGGGTCGAATCGATCCCAAAGTGGGCCCGGATCTCCAGATTTCGGCCATGTGAGCCCCCTGACGTACCAGAACTGGTCTCCGCTCATTTTAGGCGAAATATCAGCCTCCTACACCTATAAATAGAGCCCCTGGTCATTCAGAAAGGGGGTCGGAGAATTCTAAGTACTGAAGAGCGCCCAGATTCTGCAAGATTTACTCCAGAACACCACTGCTTCCTTAGATTCAGATTGTAATCATATAATCAGTTGTACTATCTCAGAAGAAATTGTAATCATCAAGTAAACATCAATAAAATCATCAACTTTAGAGTGGACGTAGGCAAGATCGCCGAACCACTATAAATCTTGTGTTTCTGTTCATTATTTCTGAATTGTGATACCCTGTTTGCTTAGATTTGAGATTTGTGTGTGAATATTGTTGATTTATATTCATATACTGGTGCTTTCACAAATTCGGGGTTTGTGACCAATTTTGGCGCAAACACTTTGGTGCTTTCACTGAGAACTGAACTCAGGAGTTCTATCATTTAAAAGTTGAATCAGAAGGCTAAGGGATTCAGATCCGAAGCATCATGACAAGACAAACAAGTAAAAGGCAGAGGCCAGAGCGAAGTCAGCACGAAGGGAGTCAAGAGGCTTCATCAGGAGAAAACCAAGCATCGATCTTCATCACCAGGGATGAGATGGAGACAATGATGAAGAGACAGGAGGAAATGATCCAGAATTTGCTTCAACAGATTGGGCAACTAGGAGCGCAAAATCAAAGAACAACCAGGGCCCATAACGAAGCAGGACCATCCAACGCAGCGCCGGAGATGGGGGGCACACACTTAGGACATGTTGATCCGAACACGGGAAGAGAGACAAGGACATCCGAGCAACCTGACAGCGATAGAGGGATGAACGCTCAATCAGGGGGGCAAACACCTGAAAGCTCACACGGACTCGGGGGGCAGATCGAAGGTACTGAACGAGGACTACAGCTTGGAGACAATGATAGATTGGCAGGAATGGTCATAACACTAACGACTGTAGACATCTGAAGGATGAGGTGGAAGGGCACATCAGGAACGGTATGCTACTTCAGTATGTGAGGAGGCGAGCTCCAGCGGTAGAGCCAGAGCGACAACCGTCTACATCAGCCAGGGGTGCCCCCAAGCCAGGACATCGCATGATTATCAATTAGTTGAAATAACGATGGACAAGTTGTAAACCACTCACCAACACGGGTAAGTCATTTACACATGTGCGAGATCACGAACGGTCCATAGGCATGTTGTGAATGGCTACTAACCCTATCGTTGTGGGAGTTTACACTTTGACATCCTTGCTTTGCTTTTGTTTCATTTTGATTTGAATATTTGAACTTGACTTTGTTTAACATTTCTGCTAAAGACTTATTTTCAATGAAAAAATGCTACTTGTGATTTCATAACGGCTAAGCCACTTACACATGTACGGGATCACGAACGGTCCCTAGGCATGCTCTGAGATGGCGATAAACCGTTGCAAGAAACAATCCGGGGATTCACCCGAACGTGAAACCTGGTATTGATGATACTAAGTCCCTCCCCAGGCACACTCAATTCGCCTCGAACGGCATCCGACCGCGAACGGTCACAATTCGATCGCGAACGATCACACTTCGCCACGAACGGCACCCGACCTCGAACGGTCACCATTAGCCTCGAACGGCACCTGACCTCGAACGGTCACCATTAGCCTCGAACGGCACCCGACCTCGAACGGTCACCATTTGCCTCGAACGGCACCCGACTGCGAACGGTCACACTTCATCTAGTATAACATTCGATCACGAACGATCACACTCTGCCTCGTACGGCACTCGACCACGAACGGTCATAATCCATCATAATTCGTCTAGAACGACATTCGACTTCGAACAGTCACAATCCGTCTAGAACGATATCCGACTTCGAACAGTCGTAATCTGTCTAAAATGACATTCGATCACGAACGATCACATTTTTGCCTCGTACGGCATTCGACCACGAACGGTCACAATTCACCTAATATGAAATTCGATCACACTCTTCTTTCCACGAAACCCGATCGCGAACGGTAACAACTCGCCTCGAACGGCACCCCTCACCTCAAATGGCTTGATCATGAACGGTCATCATTTGGGGCCGTAAAGGAATGCTAGATCGCAAACGGTCGCATTCCACCTCAAAATGGCTAGATCGCGAACGGTCATCATTTAAGGTCAGATAAAACTATCAATGTCTTTGCAGGTCATCAACAGGATATGAACATCCAGCTAATGGCATTACAAAACACACCTTCCTATCGCAAGGCATGTTTTGGGGGGCAAATGTTATCCCGCCTTTTGGCAAGGCTGTGACACCAAAAAACTGACTAGAACTCAATGACAGTTCATCCTGTAGGGCAGTTATATCACAAGTTCACCATGGATATCGATGAATTTTGTCCGGGTCCGGATCGGGCTACAATTGATAAGACATGTCAAGCAAAGTCATGGGAACCAGAATTCCAAATTTCGAGTCAATCGGGGTTCGTATGAATGAGATATGATCGATGCAAGTTGGGGAAGATGCGATGTTCGAATCCATAGGAGAGCCACTGTTCGAATCCATGACGTTCGTATCCATCGGCAGAAGGAGTTAGCCTCGTGCTTGCATCGTTCATATCCATCAAGATAAAGTCCTTCGACTCCATCAAGCAAATCCTCGCGTACTCCAGTTCGAATCCATCAAGTGTCCTCTCTTCGAATCCCTCAAGGTCAAGCCACTTCGAATCCATGATACCACCTCACTTCGTTTCCCTCAGGTTGACGTCTTTCGGATCCATGTACTTCGAATCCACACTGTTTGAGGCAACTTCGAATCGATCGACTTTACACCTAGATCGATTCGAACAGACCTTCGTTCATTCGATTCGGAGAGGGATGTCTTCGAATCCACTACCACGGATCCACCCAGTCAAAGCGGCGAAGAACATGGAGTCGACCCAGTCAATCTGGAGTGAGAAGCGGATCGATGCGAAGCATGCGCACCACGCCGTAGTCTTCGCATAAAGGGGGATCGATTCGAACGAATCGGTTCGAACGTATCGATTCGAACGACTCTAGGAAACGAAAAACACCTACTTGAATCAATCATAACTCGAGTTCTACAAGTCCAAATGCCATGAAATTTTCACAGAAGCTTAAGCACATGATGAAGAATGTCCGCACCAAATTTCAGCTCGATTGGATGATTTCTTGATCGATTCGAACCAAGGGTCGAATCGATCCCAAAGTGGGCCCGGATCTCCAGATTTCGGCCATGTGGGCCCCCTGACGTACCAGAACTGGTCTCCGCTCATTTTAGGCGAAATATCAGCCTCCTACACCTATAAATAGAGCCCCTGGTCATTCAGAAAGGGGGTCGGAGAATTCTAAGTACTGAAGAGCGCCCAGATTCTGCCAGATTTACTCCAGAACACCACTGCTTCCTTAGATTCAGATTGTAATCATATAATCAGTTGTACTATCTGAGAAGAAATTGTAATCATCAAGTAAACATCAATAAAATCATCAACTTCAGAGTGGACGTAGGCAAGATCGCCGAACCACTATAAATCTTGTGTTTCTGTTCATTATTTCTGAATTGTGATACCCTGTTTGCTTAGATTTGAGATTTGTGTGTGAATATTGTTGATTTATATTCATATACTGGTGCTTTCACAACATTCGGGGTTTGTGACCAATTTTGGCGCAAACATATCCATTGACGGCTTAAAGCTGTTATGGCCGTAGAACTCACCGAGAGCTTCGTTTTGACAGGTTATGGCTCCCGTAACTCTAAACGTGACAACGGTTATGGCCGTCCGAAGAATCGATTTCCATAGGGTGCAACATTCGCTGTGCAAGGTGCAACATTCGTCCAAAAAGCCGAAACAGCACCGTTCGACTTTTAGAAGTGGGTGTAGGGATTTGAAATGGAACTGTACCATGGTGAACCGCTCTCCAGGGAAGGTAAATCGAAGACCAGCAACGGTGATCCCGTTTTAACGTAAAAATTCACGTGATGGAAAAAAGAAGGCAAAAAAACTTCAATGACCCGATTGAGGTTCGGATAGCCTTTTTTCGGTTTGAAACTATCCATTGACGGCTTAAAGCTGTTATGGCCGTAGAACTCACCGAGAGCTTCGTTTTGACTGGTTATGGCTCCCGTAACTCTAAACGAGACAACAGTTATGGCCGTCCGAAGAATCGATATCCACAGGGTGCAACATTCGCTGTGCAAGGTGCAACATTCGTCCAAAAAGCCGAAACAGCGCCGTTCGACTTTTAGAAGTGGGTGCAGGGATTTGAAATGGAACAGTACCATGGTGAACCACTCTCCAGGAAGGTAAATCGAAGACCAGCAATGGTGATCCCGTTTTAACGTAAAAATTCACGTGATGGAAAAAAGAAGGCCAAAAAACTTCAGAGACCCGATTGAGGTTCGGATAGCCTTTTTTGGGTTTGAAACTATCCATTGACGGCTTAAATCTGTTATGGCCGTAGAACTCACCGAGAGCTTCGTTTTGACTGGTTATGGCTCCCGTAACTCTAAACGAGACAACAGTTATGGCCGTCCGAAGAATCGATATCCACAGGGTGCAACATTCGCTGTGCAAGGTGCAACATTCATCCAAAAAGCCGAAACAGCACCATTCGACTTTTAGAAATGGGTGCAGGGATTTGAAATGGAACAGTACCATGGTGAACCGTGCTCCAGGGAAGGTAAATCCAAGACCAGCAACGGTGATCCTGTTTTAACGTAAAAATTCACATGATGGAAAAAAGAAGGCCAAAAAACTTCAAAGACCCGATTGAGGTTCGGATAGCCTTTTTTGGGTTTGAAACTATCCGTTGACGGCATACAGCTGTCAAGGCCGTAGAACTCACCGAGAGCTTCGTTTTGACTGGTTATGGCTCCCGTAACTCTAAACGAGACAACAGTTTTGGCCGTCCGAAGAATCGATATCCACAGGGTGCAACATTCGTTGTGCAAGGTGCAACATTCGTTCAAAAAGCCGAAACAGCACCGTTCGACTTTTAGAAGTGGGTGCAGGGATTTGAAATGGAACAGTACTATGGTGAACCGCTCTCTAGGGAAGGTAAATCGAAGACCAGCTACGGTGATCCCGTTTTAACGTAAAAATTCACGTGATGGAAAAAAGAAGGCCAAAAAACTTCAAAGACCCGATTGAGGTTCGGATAGCCTTTTTTGGGTTTGAAACTATCCGTTGACGGCTTAAAGCTGTCAAGGCCGTAGAACTCACCGAGAGCTTCGTTTTGACTGGTTATGGCTCCCGTAACTCTAAACGAGACAACAGTTTTGGCCGTCCGAAGAATCGATATCCACAGGGTGCAACATTCGCTGTGCAAGGTGCAACATTCGTTCAAAAAGCCGAAACGGCGCCGTTCGACTTTTAGAAGTGGGTGCAGGGATTTGAAATGGAACAGTACCATGGTGAACCGCTCTCCAGGGAAGGTAAATCGAAGACCAGCAACGGTGATCCCGTTTTAACGTAAAAATTCACGTGATGGAAAAAAGAAGGCCAAAAAACTTCAGAGACCCGATTGAAGTTCGGATAGCCTTTTTTGGATTTGAAACTATCCGTTGACGGCTTACAGCTGTCTAGGCCATAGAACTCATCGAGAGCTTCGTTTTGACTGGTTATGGCTCCCGTAACTCTAAACGAGACAACAGTTTTGGCCGTCCGTAGAATCGATATCCACAGGGTGCAACATTCACTGTGCAAGGTGCAACATTCGTTCAAAAAGCCGAAACAGCACCGTTCGACTTTTAGAAGTGGGTGCAGGGATATGAAATGGAACAGTACCATGGTGAACCACTCTCCAGGGAAGGTAAATCGAAGACCAGCCCCGTTTTAACGTAAAAATTCAAGTGATGGAAAAAAGAAGGCCAAAAAACTTCAGACACCCGATTGAGGTTCGGATAGCCTTTTTTGGGTTTGAAACTATCCATTGACGGCTTAAAGCTGTTATGGCCGTAGAACTCACCGAGAGCTTCGTTTTGACTGGTTATGGCTCCCGTAACTCTACACGAGACATCAGTTATGGCCGTCCGAAGAATCGATATCCACAGGGTGCAACATTCGTTGTGCAAGGTGCGACAATCGTCCAAAAATGCGAAACATCGCCGTTCAACTTTTAGAGTGGGTGCAAGGATTTGAAATGGAATAGTACTATGGTGAACCGCTCTCCAGGGAAGGTAAATCGAAGACCAGCTACGGTGATCCCGTTTTAACGTAAAAATTCACGTGATGGAAAAAAGAAGGCCAAAAAACTTCAAAGACCCGATTGAGGTTCGGATAGCCTTTTTTGGGTTTGAAACTATCCTTTGACGGCTTAAAGCTGTCAAGGCCGTAGAACTCACCGAGAGCTTCGTTTTGACTGGTTATGGCTCCCGTAACTCTAAACGAGACAACAGTTTTGGCCGTCCGAAGAATCGATATCCACAGGGTGCAACATTCGCTGTGCAAGGTGCAACATTCGTTCAAAAAGCCGAAACAGCGCCGTTCGACTTTTAGAAGTGGGTGCAGGGATTTGAAATGGAACAGTACCATGGTGAACCGCTCTCCAGAGAAGGTAAATCGAAGACCAGCAACGGTGATCCCGTTTTAACGTAAAAATTCACGTGATGGAAAAAAGAAGGCCAAAAAACTTCAGAGACCCGATTGAAGTTCGGATAGCCTTTTTTGGATTTGAAACTATCCGTCGACGGCTTACAGCTGTCTGGGCCATAGAACTCACCGAGAGCTTCGTTTTGACTGGTTATGGCTCCCGTAACTCTAAACGAGACAACAGTTTTGGCCGTCCGAAGAATCGATATCCACAGGGTGCAACATTCGTTGTGCAAGGTGCAACATTCGTTCAAAAAGCCGAAACAGCACCGTTCGACTTTTAGAAGTGGGTGCAGGGATTTGAAATGGAACAGTACTATGGTGAACCGCTCTCTAGGGAAGGTAAATCGAAGACCAGCTACGGTGATCCCGTTTTAACGTAAAAATTCACGTGATGGAAAAAAGAAGGCCAAAAAACTTCAAAGACCCGATTGAGGTTCGGATAGCCTTTTTTGGGTTTGAAACTATCCGTTGACGGCTTAAAGCTGTCAAGGCCGTAGAACTCACCGAGAGCTTCGTTTTGACTGGTTATGGCTCCCGTAACTCTAAACGAGACAACAGTTTTGGCCGTCCGAAGAATCGATATCCACAGGGTGCAACATTCGCTGTGCAAGGTGCAACATTCGTTCAAAAAGCCGAAACGGCGCCGTTCGACTTTTAGAAGTGGGTGCAGGGATTTGAAATGGAACAGTACCATGGTGAACCGCTCTCCAGGGAAGGTAAATCGAAGACCAGCAACGGTGATCCCGTTTTAACGTAAAAATTCACGTGATGGAAAAAAGAAGGCCAAAAAACTTCAGAGACCCGATTGAAGTTCGGATAGCCTTTTTTGGATTTGAAACTATCCGTTGACGGCTTACAGCTGTCTAGGCCATAGAACTCATCGAGAGCTTCGTTTTGACTGGTTATGGCTCCCGTAACTCTAAACGAGACAACAGTTTTGGCCGTCCGTAGAATCGATATCCACAGGGTGCAACATTCACTGTGCAAGGTGCAACATTCGTTCAAAAAGCCGAAACAGCACCGTTCGACTTTTAGAAGTGGGTGCAGGGATATGAAATGGAACAGTACCATGGTGAACCACTCTCCAGGGAAGGTAAATCGAAGACCAGCCCCGTTTTAACGTAAAAATTCACGTGATGGAAAAAAGAAGGCCAAAAAACTTCAGAGACCCGATTGAGGTTCGGATAGCCTTTTTTGGGTTTGAAACTATCCATTGACGGCTTAAAGATGTTATGGCCGTAGAACTCACCGAGAGCTTCGTTTTGACTGGTTATGGCTCCCGTAACTCTACAGGAGACATCAGTTATGGCCGTCCGAAGAATCGATATCCACAGGGTGCAACATTCGTTGTGCAAGGTGCGACAATCGTCCAAAAATGCGAAACAGTGCCGTTCAACTTTTAGAAGTGGGTGCAAGGATTTGAAATGGAATAGTACTATGGTGAACCGCTCTCCAGGGAAGGTAAATCGAAGACCAGCTACGGTGATCCCGTTTTAACGTAAAAATTCACGTGATGGAAAAAAGAAGGCCAAAAAACTTCAAAGACCCGATTGAGGTTCGGATAGCCTTTTTTGGGTTTGAAACTATCCTTTGACGGCTTAAAGCTGTCAAGGCCGTAGAACTCACCGAGAGCTTCGTTTTGACTGGTTATGGCTCCCGTAACTCTAAACGAGACAACAGTTTTGGCCGTCCGAAGAATCGATATCCACAGGGTGCAACATTCGCTGTGCAAGGTGCAACATTCGTTCAAAAAGCCGAAACAGCGCCGTTCGACTTTTAGAAGTGGGTGCAGGGATTTGAAATGGAACAGTACCATGGTGAACCGCTCTCCAGGGAAGGTAAATCGAAGACCAGCAACGGTGATCCCGTTTTAACGTAAAAATTCACGTGATGGAAAAAAGAAGGCCAAAAAACTTCAGAGACCCGATTGAAGTTCGGATAGCCTTTTTTGGATTTGAAACTATCCGTCGACGGCTTACAGCTGTCTGGGCCATAGAACTCACCGAGAGCTTCGTTTTGACTGGTTATGGCTCCCGTAACTCTAAACGAGATAACAGTTTTGGCCGTCCGAAGAATCGATATCCACAGGGTGCAACATTCACTGTGCAAGGTGCAACATTCGTTCAAAAAGCCGAAACAGCACCGTTCGACTTTTAGAAGTGGGTGCAGGGATATGAAATGGAACAGTACCATGGTGAACCACTCTCCAGGGAAGGTAAATCGAAGACCAGCCCCGTTTTAACGTAAAAATTCACGTGATGGAAAAAAGAAGGCCAAAAAACTTCAGAGACCCGATTGAGGTTCGGATAGCCTTTTTTGGGTTTGAAACTATCCATTGACGGCTTAAAGCTGTTATGGCCGTAGAACTCACCGAGAGCTTCGTTTTGACTGGTTATGGCTCCCGTAACTCTAAACGAGACATCAGTTATGGCCGTCCGAAGAATCGATATCCACAGGGTGCAACATTCGCTGTGCAAGGTGCGACAATCGTCCAAAAATGCGAAACAGCGCCGTTCAACTTTTAGAAGTGGGTGCAAGGATTTGAAATGGAATAGTACTATGGTGAACTGCTCTCCAGGGAAGGTAAATCGAAGACCAGCTACGGTGATCCCGTTTTAACGTAAAAATTCACGTGATGGAAAAAAGAAGGCCAAAAAACTTCAAAGACCTGATTGAGGTTCGGATAGCCTTTTTTGGGTTTGAAACTATCCATTGACGGCTTAAAGCTGTCAAGGCCGTAGAACTCACCGAGAGCTTCGTTTTGACTGGTTATGGCTCCCGTAACTCTAAACGAGACAACAGTTATGGCCGTCCGAAGAATCGATATCCACAGGGTGCAACATTCGCTGTGCAAGGTGCAACAATCGTCCAAAAAGCCAAAACAGCGCCGTTCAACTTTTAGAAGTGGGTGCAGGGATTTGAAATGGAATAGTACTATGGTGAACCGCTCTCCAGGGAAGGTAAATCGAAGACCAGCTACGGTGATCCCGTTTTAACGTAAAAATTCACGTGATGGAAAAAAGAAGGCCAAAAAACTTCAAAGACCCGATTGAGGTTCGGATAGCCTTTTTTGGGTTTGAAACTATCCATTGATGGCTTAAAGCTGTTATGGCCGTAGAACTCATCGAGAGCTTCGTTTTGACAGGTTATGGCTCCCGTATCTCTAAACGAGACAACAGTTATGGCCGTCCGAAGAATCGATATCCACAGGGTGCAACATTCGCTGTGCAAGGTGCAACATTCGTCCAAAAAGCCGAAACAGCGCCGTTCGACTTTTAGAAGTGGGTGTAGGGATTTAAAATGGAACAGTACCATGGTGAAACGCTCTCCAGGGAAGGTAAATCGAAGACCAGCAAAGGTGATCCCGTTTTAACGTAAAAATTCACGTGATGGAAAAAAGAAGGCCAAAAAACTTCAAAGACCCGATTGAGGTTCGGATAGCCTTTTTTGGATTTAAAACTATCCGTTGACGGCTTACACCTGTCTAGGCCACAGAACTCACCGAGAGCTTCGTTTTGACTGGTTATGGCTCCCGTAACTCTAAACGAGACAACAGTTTTGGCCGTCCGAAGAATCGATATCCACAGGGTGCAACATTCGCTGTGCAAGGTGCAACATTCGTTCAAAAAGCCGAAACAGCGCCGTTCGACTTTTAGAAGTGGGTGCAGGGATTTGAAATGGAACAGTACCATGGTGAACCGCTCTCCAGGGAAGGTAAATCGAAGACCAGCAACGGTGATCCCGTTTTAACGTAAAAATTCACGTGATGGAAAAAAGAAGGCCAAAAAACTTCAGAGACCCGATTGAAGTTCGGATAGCCTTTTTTGGATTTGAAACTATCCGTCGACGGCTTACAGCTGTCTGGGCCATAGAACTCACCGAGAGCTTCGTTTTGACTGGTTATGGCTCCCGTAACTCTAAACGAGATAACAGTTTTGGCCGTCCGAAGAATCGATATCCACAGGGTGCAACATTCACTGTGCAAGGTGCAACATTCGTTCAAAAAGCCGAAACAGCACCGTTCGACTTTTAGAAGTGGGTGCAGGGATATGAAATGGAACAGTACCATGGTGAACCACTCTCCAGGGAAGGTAAATCGAAGACCAGCCCCGTTTTAACGTAAAAATTCACGTGATGGAAAAAAGAAGGCCAAAAAACTTCAGAGACCCGATTGAGGTTCGGATAGCCTTTTTTGGGTTTGAAACTATCCATTGACGGCTTAAAGCTGTTATGGCCGTAGAACTCACCGAGAGCTTCGTTTTGACTGGTTATGGCTCCCGTAACTCTAAACGAGACATCAGTTATGGCCGTCCGAAGAATCGATATCCACAGGGTGCAACATTCGCTGTGCAAGGTGCGACAATCGTCCAAAAATGCGAAACAGCGCCGTTCAACTTTTAGAAGTGGGTGCAAGGATTTGAAATGGAATAGTACTATGGTGAACCGCTCTCCAGGGAAGGTAAATCGAAGACCAGCTACGGTGATCCCGTTTTAACGTAAAAATTCACGTGATGAAAAAAAGAAGGCCAAAAAACTTCAAAGACTTGATTGAGGTTCGGATAGCCTTTTTTGGGTTTGAAACTATCCATTGACGGCTTAAAGCTGTCAAGGCCGTAGAACTCACCGAGAGCTTCGTTTTGACTGGTTATGGCTCCCGTAACTCTAAACGAGACAACAATTATGGCCATCCGAAGAATCGATATCCACAGGGTGCAACATTCGCTGTGCAAGGTGCGACAATCGTCCAAAAAGCCGAAACAGCGCCGTTCAACTTTTAGAAGTGGGTGCAGGGATTTGAAATGGAACAGTACTATGGTGAACCGCTCTCCAGGGAAGGTAAATCGAAGACCAGCTACGGTGATCCCGTTTTAACGTAAAAATTCACGTGATGGAAAAAAGAAGGCCAAAAAACTTCAAAGACCCGATTGAGGTTCGGATAGCCTTATTTGGGTTTGAAACTATCCATTGATGGCTTAAAGCTGTTATGGCCGTAGAACTCATCGAGAGCTTCGTTTTGACAGGTTATGGCTCCCGTAACTCTAAACGAGACAACAGTTATGGCCGTCCGAAGAATCGATATCCACAGGGTGCAACATTCGCTGTGCAAGGTGCAACATTCGTCCAAAAAGCCGAAACAGCGCCGTTCGACTTTTAGAAGTGGGTGTAGGGATTTAAAATGGAACAGTACCATGGTGAAACGCTCTCTAGGGAAGGTAAATCGAAGACCAGCAAAGGTGATCCCGTTTTAATGTAAAAATTCACGTGATGGAAAAAAGAAGGCCAAAAAACTTCAGAGACCCGATTGAGGTTCGGATAGCCTTTTTTGGATTTGAAACTATCCGTTGACGGCTTACAGCTGTCTAGGCCATAGAACTCACTGAGAGCTTCGTTTTGACTGGTTATGGCTCCCGTAACTCTAAACGAGACAACAGTTTTGGCCGTCCGAAGAATCAATATCCACAGGGTGCAACATTCACTGTGCAAGGTGCAACATTCGTTCAAAAAGCCGAAACAGCACCGTTCGACTTTTAGAAGTGGGTGCAGGGATTTGAAATGGAACAGTACCATGGTGAACCACTCTCCAGGGAAGGTAAATCGAAGACCAGCCCCGTTTTAACGTAAAAATTCACGTGATGGAAAAAAGAAGGCCAAAAAACTTCAGAGACCAGATTGAGGTTCGGATAGCCTTTTTTGGGTTTGAAACTATCCATTGACGTCTTAAAGCTGTTATGGCCGTAGAACTCACCGAGAGCTTCGTTTTGACTGGTTATGGCTCCCGTAACTCTAAACGAGACAACAGTTATGGCCGTCCGAAGAATCGATATCCACAGGGTGCAACATTCGCTGTGCAAGGTGCGACAATCGTCCAAAAATGCGAAACAGCGCCGTTCAACTTTTAGAAGTGGGTGCAAGGATTTGAAATGGAACAGTACTATGGTGAACCGCTCTCCAGGGAAGGTAAATCGAAGACCAGCTACGGTGATCCCGTTTTAACGTAAAAATTCACGTGATGAAAAAAAGAAGGCCAAAAAACTTCAAAGACCTGATTGAGGTTCGGATAGCCTTTTTTGGGTTTGAAACTATCCATTGACGGCTTAAAGCTGTCAAGGCCGTAGAACTCACCGAGAGCTTCGTTTTGACTGGTTATGGCTCCCGTAACTCTAAACGAGACAACAATTATGGCCATCCGAAGAATCGATATCCACAGGGTGCAACATTCGCTGTGCAAGGTGCGACAATCGTCCAAAAAGCCGAAACAGCGCCGTTCAACTTTTAGAAGTGGGTGCAGGGATTTGAAATGGAACAGTACTATGGTGAACCGCTCTCCAGGGAAGGTAAATCGAAGACCAGCTACGGTGATCCCGTTTTAACGTAAAAATTCACGTGATGGAAAAAAGAAGGCCAAAAAACTTCAAAGACCCGATTGAGGTTCGGATAGCCTTATTTGGGTTTGAAACTATCCATTGATGGCTTAAAGCTGTTATGGCCGTAGAACTCATCGAGAGCTTCGTTTTGACAGGTTATGGCTCCCGTAACTCTAAACGAGACAACAGTTATGGCCGTCCGAAGAATCGATATCCACAGGGTGCAACATTCGCTGTGCAAGGTGCAACATTCGTCCAAAAAGCCGAAACAGCGCCGTTCGACTTTTAGAAGTGGGTGTAGGGATTTAAAATGGAACAGTACCATGGTGAAACGCTCTCTAGGGAAGGTAAATCGAAGACCAGCAAAGGTGATCCCGTTTTAATGTAAAAATTCACGTGATGGAAAAAAGAAGGCCAAAAAACTTCAGAGACCCGATTGAGGTTCGGATAGCCTTTTTTGGATTTGAAACTATCCGTTGACGGCTTACAGCTGTCTAGGCCATAGAACTCACTGAGAGCTTCGTTTTGACTGGTTATGGCTCCCGTAACTCTAAACGAGACAACAGTTTTGGCCGTCCGAAGAATCAATATCCACAGGGTGCAACATTCACTGTGCAAGGTGCAACATTCGTTCAAAAAGCCGAAACAGCACCGTTCGACTTTTAGAAGTGGGTGCAGGGATTTGAAATGGAACAGTACTATGGTGAACCGCTCTCCAGGGAAGGTAAATCGAAGACCAGCTACGGTGATCCCGTTTTAACGTAAAAATTCACGTGATGGAAAAAAGAAGGCCAAAAAACTTCAAAGACCCGATTGAGGTTCGGATAGCCTTTTTTGGGTTTGAAACTATCCTTTGACGGCTTAAAGCTGTCAAGGCCGTAGAACTCACCGAGAGCTTCGTTTTGACTGGTTATGGCTCCCGTAACTCTAAACGAGACAACAGTTTTGGCCGTCCGAAGAATCGATATCCACAGGGTGCAACATTCGCTGTGCAAGGTGCAACATTCGTTCAAAAAGCCGAAACAGCGCCGTTCGACTTTTAGAAGTGGGTGCAGGGATTTGAAATGGAACAGTACCATGGTGAACCGCTCTCCAAGGAAGGTAAATCGAAGACCAGCAACGGTGATCCCGTTTTAACGTAAAAATTCACGTGATGGAAAAAAGAAGGCCCAAAAACTTCAGAGACCCGATTGAAGTTCGGATAGCCTTTTTTGGATTTGAAACTATCCGTCGACGGCTTACAGCTGTCTGGGCCATAGAACTCACCGAGAGCTTCGTTTTGACTGGTTATGGCTCCCGTAACTCTAAACGAGATAACAGTTTTGGCCGTCCGAAGAATCGATATCCACAGGGTGCAACATTCACTGTGCAAGGTGCAACATTCGTTCAAAAAGCCGAAACAGCACCGTTCGACTTTTAGAAGTGGGTGCAGGGATATGAAATGGAACAGTACCATGGTGAACCACTCTCCAGGGAAGGTAAATCGAAGACCAGCCCCGTTTTAACGTAAAAATTCACGTGATGGAAAAAAGAAGGCCAAAAAACTTCAGAGACCCGATTGAGGTTCGGATAGCCTTTTTTGGGTTTGAAACTATCCATTGACGGCTTAAAGCTGTTATGGCCGTAGAACTCACCGAGAGCTTCGTTTTGACTGGTTATGGCTCCCGTAACTCTAAACGAGACATCAGTTATGGCCGTCCGAAGAATCGATATCCACAGGGTGCAACATTCGCTGTGCAAGGTGCGACAATCGTCCAAAAATGCGAAACAGCGCCGTTCAACTTTTAGAAGTGGGTGCAAGGATTTGAAATGGAATAGTACTATGGTGAACTGCTCTCCAGGGAAGGTAAATCGAAGACCAGCTACGGTGATCCCGTTTTAACGTAAAAATTCACGTGATGGAAAAAAGAAGGCCAAAAAACTTCAAAGACCTGATTGAGGTTCGGATAGCCTTTTTTGGGTTTGAAACTATCCATTGACGGCTTAAAGCTGTCAAGGCCGTAGAACTCACCGAGAGCTTCGTTTTGACTGGTTATGGCTCCCGTAACTCTAAACGAGACAACAGTTATGGCCGTCCGAAGAATCGATATCCACAGGGTGCAACATTCGCTGTGCAAGGTGCAACAATCGTCCAAAAAGCCAAAACAGCGCCGTTCAACTTTTAGAAGTGGGTGCAGGGATTTGAAATGGAATAGTACTATGGTGAACCGCTCTCCAGGGAAGGTAAATCGAAGACCAGCTACGGTGATCCCGTTTTAACGTAAAAATTCACGTGATGGAAAAAAGAAGGCCAAAAAACTTCAAAGACCCGATTGAGGTTCGGATAGCCTTTTTTGGGTTTGAAACTATCCATTGATGGCTTAAAGCTGTTATGGCCGTAGAACTCATCGAGAGCTTCGTTTTGACAGGTTATGGCTCCCGTATCTCTAAACGAGACAACAGTTATGGCCGTCCGAAGAATCGATATCCACAGGGTGCAACATTCGCTGTGCAAGGTGCAACATTCGTCCAAAAAGCCGAAACAGCGCCGTTCGACTTTTAGAAGTGGGTGTAGGGATTTAAAATGGAACAGTACCATGGTGAAACGCTCTCTAGGGAAGGTAAATCGAAGACCAGCAAAGGTGATCCCGTTTTAATGTAAAAATTCACGTGATGGAAAAAAGAAGGCCAAAAAACTTCAGAGACCCGATTGAGGTTCGGATAGCCTTTTTTGGATTTGAAACTATCCGTTGACGGCTTACAGCTGTCTAGGCCATAGAACTCACTGAGAGCTTCGTTTTGACTGGTTATGGCTCCCGTAACTCTAAACGAGACAACAGTTTTGGCCGTCCGAAGAATCAATATCCACAGGGTGCAACATTCACTGTGCAAGGTGCAACATTCGTTCAAAAAGCCGAAACAGCACCGTTCGACTTTTAGAAGTGGGTGCAGGGATTTGAAATGGAACAGTACTATGGTGAACCGCTCTCCAGGGAAGGTAAATCGAAGACCAGCTACGGTGATCCCGTTTTAACGTAAAAATTCACGTGATGGAAAAAAGAAGGCCAAAAAACTTCAAAGACCCGATTGAGGTTCGGATAGCCTTTTTTGGGTTTGAAACTATCCTTTGACGGCTTAAAGCTGTCAAGGCCGTAGAACTCACCGAGAGCTTCGTTTTGACTGGTTATGGCTCCCGTAACTCTAAACGAGACAACAGTTTTGGCCGTCCGAAGAATCGATATCCACAGGGTGCAACATTCGCTGTGCAAGGTGCAACATTCGTTCAAAAAGCCGAAACAGCGCCGTTCGACTTTTAGAAGTGGGTGCAGGGATTTGAAATGGAACAGTACCATGGTGAACCGCTCTCCAAGGAAGGTAAATCGAAGACCAGCAACGGTGATCCCGTTTTAACGTAAAAATTCACGTGATGGAAAAAAGAAGGCCCAAAAACTTCAGAGACCCGATTGAAGTTCGGATAGCCTTTTTTGGATTTGAAACTATCCGTCGACGGCTTACAGCTGTCTGGGCCATAGAACTCACCGAGAGCTTCGTTTTGACTGGTTATGGCTCCCGTAACTCTAAACGAGATAACAGTTTTGGCCGTCCGAAGAATCGATATCCACAGGGTGCAACATTCACTGTGCAAGGTGCAACATTCGTTCAAAAAGCCGAAACAGCACCGTTCGACTTTTAGAAGTGGGTGCAGGGATATGAAATGGAACAGTACCATGGTGAACCACTCTCCAGGGAAGGTAAATCGAAGACCAGCCCCGTTTTAACGTAAAAATTCACGTGATGGAAAAAAGAAGGCCAAAAAACTTCAGAGACCCGATTGAGGTTCGGATAGCCTTTTTTGGGTTTGAAACTATCCATTGACGGCTTAAAGCTGTTATGGCCGTAGAACTCACCGAGAGCTTCGTTTTGACTGGTTATGGCTCCCGTAACTCTAAACGAGACATCAGTTATGGCCGTCCGAAGAATCGATATCCACAGGGTGCAACATTCGCTGTGCAAGGTGCGACAATCGTCCAAAAATGCGAAACAGCGCCGTTCAACTTTTAGAAGTGGGTGCAAGGATTTGAAATGGAATAGTACTATGGTGAACTGCTCTCCAGGGAAGGTAAATCGAAGACCAGCTACGGTGATCCCGTTTTAACGTAAAAATTCACGTGATGGAAAAAAGAAGGCCAAAAAACTTCAAAGACCTGATTGAGGTTCGGATAGCCTTTTTTGGGTTTGAAACTATCCATTGACGGCTTAAAGCTGTCAAGGCCGTAGAACTCACCGAGAGCTTCGTTTTGACTGGTTATGGCTCCCGTAACTCTAAACGAGACAACAGTTATGGCCGTCCGAAGAATCGATATCCACAGGGTGCAACATTCGCTGTGCAAGGTGCAACAATCGTCCAAAAAGCCAAAACAGCGCCGTTCAACTTTTAGAAGTGGGTGCAGGGATTTGAAATGGAATAGTACTATGGTGAACCGCTCTCCAGGGAAGGTAAATCGAAGACCAGCTACGGTGATCCCGTTTTAACGTAAAAATTCACGTGATGGAAAAAAGAAGGCCAAAAAACTTCAAAGACCCGATTGAGGTTCGGATAGCCTTTTTTGGGTTTGAAACTATCCATTGATGGCTTAAAGCTGTTATGGCCGTAGAACTCATCGAGAGCTTCGTTTTGACAGGTTATGGCTCCCGTATCTCTAAACGAGACAACAGTTATGGCCGTCCGAAGAATCGATATCCACAGGGTGCAACATTCGCTGTGCAAGGTGCAACATTCGTCCAAAAAGCCGAAACAGCGCCGTTCGACTTTTAGAAGTGGGTGTAGGGATTTAAAATGGAACAGTACCATGGTGAAACGCTCTCCAGGGAAGGTAAATCGAAGACCAGCAAAGGTGATCCCGTTTTAACGTAAAAATTCACGTGATGGAAAAAAGAAGGCCAAAAAACTTCAAAGACCCGATTGAGGTTCGGATAGCCTTTTTTGGATTTAAAACTATCCGTTGACGGCTTACACCTGTCTAGGCCATAGAACTCACCGAGAGCTTCGTTTTGACTGGTTATGGCTCCCGTAACTCTAAACGAGACAACAGTTTTGGCCGTCCGAAGAATCGATATCCACAGGGTGCAACATTCGCTGTGCAAGGTGCAACATTCGTTCAAAAAGCCGAAACAGCGCCGTTCGACTTTTAGAAGTGGGTGCAGGGATTTGAAATGGAACAGTACCATGGTGAACCGCTCTCCAGGGAAGGTAAATCGAAGACCAGCAACGGTGATCCCGTTTTAATGTAAAAATTCACGTGATGGAAAAAAGAAGGCCAAAAAACTTCAGAGACCCGATTGAAGTTCGGATAGCCTTTTTTGGATTTGAAACTATCCGTTGACGGCTTACAGCTGGCTAGGCCATAGAACTCACCGAGAGCTTCGTTTTGACTGGTTATGGCTCCCGTAACTCTAAACGAGACAACAGTTTTGGCCGTCCGAAGAATCGATATCCACAGGGTGCAACATTCACTGTGCAAGGTGCAACATTCGTTCAAAAAGCCGAAACAGCACCGTTCGACTTTTAGAAGTGGGTGCAGGGATATGAAATGGAACAGTACCATGGTGAACCACTCTCCAGGGAAGGTAAATCGAAGACCAGCCCCGTTTTAACGTAAAAATTCACGTGATGGAAAAAAGAAGGCCAAAAAACTTCAGAGACCCGATTGAGGTTCGGATAGCCTTTTTTGGGTTTGAAACTATCCATTGACGGCTTAAAGCTGTTATGGCTGTAGAACTCACCGAGAGCTTCGTTTTGACTGGTTATGGCTCCCGTAACTCTAAACGAGACATCAGTTATGGCCGTCCGAAGAATCGATATCCACAGGGTGCAACATTCGCTGTGCAAGGTGCGACAATCGTCCAAAAATGCGAAACAGCGCCGTTCAACTTTTAGAAGTGGGTGCAAGGATTTGAAATGGAATAGTACTATGGTGAACCGCTCTCCAGGGAAGGTAAATCGAAGACCAGCTACGGTGATCCCGTTTTAACGTAAAAATTCACGTGATGAAAAAAAGAAGGCCAAAAAACTTCAAAGACCTGATTGAGGTTCGGATAGCCTTTTTTGGGTTTGAAACTATCCATTGACGGCTTAAAGCTGTCAAGGCCGTAGAACTCACCGAGAGCTTCGTTTTGACTGGTTATGGCTCCCGTAACTCTAAACGAGACAACAATTATGGCCATCCGAAGAATCGATATCCACAGGGTGCAACATTCGCTGTGCAAGGTGCGACAATCGTCCAAAAAGCCGAAACAGCGCCGTTCAACTTTTAGAAGTGGGTGCAGGGATTTGAAATGGAACAGTACTATGGTGAACCGCTCTCCAGGGAAGGTAAATCGAAGACCAGCTACGGTGATCCCGTTTTAACGTAAAAATTCACGTGATGGAAAAAAGAAGGCCAAAAAACTTCAAAGACCCGATTGAGGTTCGGATAGCCTTATTTGGGTTTGAAACTATCCATTGATGGCTTAAAGCTGTTATGGCCGTAGAACTCATCGAGAGCTTCGTTTTGACAGGTTATGGCTCCCGTAACTCTAAACGAGACAACAGTTATGGCCGTCCGAAGAATCGATATCCACAGGGTGCAACATTCGCTGTGCAAGGTGCAACATTCGTCCAAAAAGCCGAAACAGCGCCGTTCGACTTTTAGAAGTGGGTGTAGGGATTTAAAATGGAACAGTACCATGGTGAAACGCTCTCTAGGGAAGGTAAATCGAAGACCAGCAAAGGTGATCCCGTTTTAATGTAAAAATTCACGTGATGGAAAAAAGAAGGCCAAAAAACTTCAGAGACCCGATTGAGGTTCGGATAGCCTTTTTTGGATTTGAAACTATCCGTTGACGGCTTACAGCTGTCTAGGCCATAGAACTCACTGAGAGCTTCGTTTTGACTGGTTATGGCTCCCGTAACTCTAAACGAGACAACAGTTTTGGCCGTCCGAAGAATCAATATCCACAGGGTGCAACATTCACTGTGCAAGGTGCAACATTCGTTCAAAAAGCCGAAACAGCACCGTTCGACTTTTAGAAGTGGGTGCAGGGATTTGAAATGGAACAGTACCATGGTGAACCACTCTCCAGGGAAGGTAAATCGAAGACCAGCCCCGTTTTAACGTAAAAATTCACGTGATGGAAAAAAGAAGGCCAAAAAACTTCAGAGACCAGATTGAGGTTCGGATAGCCTTTTTTGGGTTTGAAACTATCCATTGACGTCTTAAAGCTGTTATGGCCGTAGAACTCACCGAGAGCTTCGTTTTGACTGGTTATGGCTCCCGTAACTCTAAACGAGACAACAGTTATGGCCGTCCGAAGAATCGATATCCACAGGGTGCAACATTCGCTGTGCAAGGTGCGACAATCGTCCAAAAATGCGAAACAGCGCCGTTCAACTTTTAGAAGTGGGTGCAAGGATTTGAAATGGAACAGTACTATGGTGAACCGCTCTCCAGGGAAGGTAAATCGAAGACCAGCTACGGTGATCCCGTTTTAACGTAAAAATTCACGTGATGAAAAAAAGAAGGCCAAAAAACTTCAAAGACCTGATTGAGGTTCGGATAGCCTTTTTTGGGTTTGAAACTATCCATTGACGGCTTAAAGCTGTCAAGGCCGTAGAACTCACCGAGAGCTTCGTTTTGACTGGTTATGGCTCCCGTAACTCTAAACGAGACAACAATTATGGCCATCCGAAGAATCGATATCCACAGGGTGCAACATTCGCTGTGCAAGGTGCGACAATCGTCCAAAAAGCCGAAACAGCGCCGTTCAACTTTTAGAAGTGGGTGCAGGGATTTGAAATGGAACAGTACTATGGTGAACCGCTCTCCAGGGAAGGTAAATCGAAGACCAGCTACGGTGATCCCGTTTTAACGTAAAAATTCACGTGATGGAAAAAAGAAGGCCAAAAAACTTCAAAGACCCGATTGAGGTTCGGATAGCCTTATTTGGGTTTGAAACTATCCATTGATGGCTTAAAGCTGTTATGGCCGTAGAACTCATCGAGAGCTTCGTTTTGACAGGTTATGGCTCCCGTAACTCTAAACGAGACAACAGTTATGGCCGTCCGAAGAATCGATATCCACAGGGTGCAACATTCGCTGTGCAAGGTGCAACATTCGTCCAAAAAGCCGAAACAGCGCCGTTCGACTTTTAGAAGTGGGTGTAGGGATTTAAAATGGAACAGTACCATGGTGAAACGCTCTCTAGGGAAGGTAAATCGAAGACCAGCAAAGGTGATCCCGTTTTAATGTAAAAATTCACGTGATGGAAAAAAGAAGGCCAAAAAACTTCAGAGACCCGATTGAGGTTCGGATAGCCTTTTTTGGATTTGAAACTATCCGTTGACGGCTTACAGCTGTCTAGGCCATAGAACTCACTGAGAGCTTCGTTTTGACTGGTTATGGCTCCCGTAACTCTAAACGAGACAACAGTTTTGGCCGTCCGAAGAATCAATATCCACAGGGTGCAACATTCACTGTGCAAGGTGCAACATTCGTTCAAAAAGCCGAAACAGCACCGTTCGACTTTTAGAAGTGGGTGCAGGGATTTGAAATGGAACAGTACCATGGTGAACCACTCTCCAGGGAAGGTAAATCGAAGACCAGCCCCGTTTTAACGTAAAAATTCACGTGATGGAAAAAAGAAGGCCAAAAAACTTCAGAGACCAGATTGAGGTTCGGATAGCCTTTTTTGGGTTTGAAACTATCCATTGACGTCTTAAAGCTGTTATGGCCGTAGAACTCACCGAGAGCTTCGTTTTGACTGGTTATGGCTCCCGTAACTCTAAACGAGACAACAGTTATGGCCGTCCGAAGAATCGATATCCACAGGGTGCAACATTCGCTGTGCAAGGTGCGACAATCGTCCAAAAATGCGAAACAGCGCCGTTCAACTTTTAGAAGTGGGTGCAAGGATTTGAAATGGAACAGTACTATGGTGAACCGCTCTCCAGGGAAGGTAAATCGAAGACCAGCTACGGTGATCCCGTTTTAACGTAAAAATTCACGTGATGGAAAAAAGAAGGCCAAAAAACTTCAAAGACCCGATTGAGGTTCGGATAGCCTATTTTGGGTTTGAAACTATCCGTTGACGGCTTAAAGCGGTCAAGGCCGTAGAACTCACCGAGAGCTTCGTTTTCACTGGTTATGGCTCCCGTAACTCTAAACGAGACAACAGTTTTGGCCGTCCGAAGAATCGATATCCACAGGGTGCAACATTCGCTGTGCAAGGTGCAACATTCGTTCAAAAAGCCGAAACAGCGCCGTTCGACTTTTAGAAGTGGGTGCAGGGATTTGAAATGGAACAGTACCATGATGAACCGCTCTCCAGGGAAGGTAAATCGAAGACCAGCAACGGTGATCCCGTTTTAACGTAAAAATTCATGTGATGGAAAAAAGAAGGCCAAAAAACTTCAGAGACCCGATTGAGGTTCGGATAGCCTTTTTTGGGTTTGAAACTATCCATTGACGGCTTAAAGCTGTTATGGCCGTAGAACTCATCGAGAGCTTCGTTTTCACAGGTTATGGCTCCCGTAACTCTAAACGAGACAACAGTTATGGCCGTCCGAAGAATCGATATCCACAGGGTGCAACATTCGCTGTGCAAGGTGCAACATTCGTCCAAAAAGCCGAAACAGCACCGTTCGACTTTTAGAAGTGGGTGTAGGGATTTAAAATGGAACAGTACCATGGTGAACCACTCTCCAGGGAAGGTAAATCGAAGACCAGCAACGGTGATCCCGTTTTAACGTAAAAATTCACGTGATGGAAAAAAGAAGGCCAAAAAACTTCAAAGACCCGATTGAGGTTCGGATAGCCTTTTTTGGGTTTGAAACTATCCATTGACGGCTTAAAGCCGTTATGGCCGTAGAACTCACCGAGAGCTTCGTTTTGACTGGTTATGGCTCCCGTAACTCTAAACGAGACAACAGTTATGGCCGTCCGAAGAATCGATATCCACAGGGTGCAACATTCGCTGTGCAAGGTGCAACATTCGTCCAAAAAGCCGAAACAGCGCCGTTCGACTTTTAGAAGTGGGTGCAGGGATTTGAAATGGAACAGTACCATGGTGAACCGCTCTCCAGGGAAGGTAAATCGAAGACCAGCAACGGTGATCCCGTTTTAACGTAAAAATTCACGTGATGGAAAAAAGAAGGCCAAAAAACTTTAGAGACCCGATTGAGGTTCGGATAGCCTTTTTTGGGTTTGAAACTATCCATTGAGAGCTTAAAGCTGTTATGGCCGTAGAACTCACCGAGAGCTTCGTTTTGACTGGTTATGGCTCCCGTAACTCTAAACGAGACAACAGTTATGGCCATCCGAAGAATCGATATCCACAGTGTGCAACATTCGCTGTGCAAGGTGCAACATTCATCCAAAAAGCCGTAACAGCACCATTCGACTTTTAGAAATGGGTGCAGGGATTTGAAATGGAACAGTACCATGGTGAACCACTCTCCAGGGAAGGTAAATCCAACACCAGCAACGGTGATCCCGTTTTAACGTAAAAATTCACATGATGGAAAAAAGAAGGCCAAAAAACTTCAAAGACCCGATTGAGGTTCGGATAGCCTTTTTTGGGTTTGAAACTATCCGTTGATGGCTTACAGCTATCAAGGCCGTAGAACTCACTGAGAGCTTCGTTTTTACTGGTTATGGCTCTTGTAACTCTAAACGAGACAACAGTTATGGCCGTCCGAAGAATTGATAACCACAGGGTGCAACATTCGCTGTGCAAGGTGCGACAATCGTCCAAAAAGCCGAATAGCGCCGTTCAACTTTTAGAAGTGGGTGCAGGGATTTGAAATGGAACAGTACTATGGTGAACCGCTCTCTAGGGAAGGTAAATCGAAGACCAGCAACGGTGATCCCGTTTTAACGTAAAAATTCACGTGATGGAAAAAAGAAGGCCAAAAAACTTCAAAGACCCGATTGAGGTTCGGATAGCCTTTTTCGGGTTTGAAACTATCCGTTGATGGCTTAAAGCTGTCAAGGCCGTAGAACTCACCGAGAGCTTCGTTTTGACTGGTTATGGCTCCCGTAACTCTAAACGAGACAACAGTTTTGGCCGTCCGAAGAATCGATATCCACAGGGTGCAACATTCGCTGTGCAAGGTGCAACATTCGTTCAAAAAGCCAAAACAGCACCGTTCGACTTTTAGAAGTGGGTGCAGGGATTTGAGATGGAAAAGTACCATGGTGAACCACTCTCCAGGGAAGGTAAATCGAAGACCAGCCCCGTTTTAACGTAAAAATTCACGTGATGGAAAAAAGAAGGCCAAAAAACTTCAGAGACCCGATAGAGGTTCGGATAGCCTTTTTTGGATTTGAAACTATCCGTTGACGGCTTACAGCTATCAAGGCCGTAGAACTCACCAAGAGCTTCGTTTTGACTGGTTATGGCTCCCGTAACTCTAAACGAGACAACAGTTTTGGCCGTCCGAAGAATCGATATCCACAGGGTGCAACATTCGTTGTGCAAGGTGCAACATTCGTTCAAAAAGCCGAAACAGCGCAGTTCGACTTTTAGAAGTGAGTGCAGGGATTTGAAATGGAACAGTACCATGGTGAACCGCTCTCCAGGGAAGGTAAATCGAAGACCAGCAACGGTGATCCCGTTTTAACGTAAAAATTCACGTGATGGAAAAAAGAAGGCCAAAAAACTTCAGAGACCCGATTGAGGTTCGGATAGCCTTTTTTGGATTTGAAACGATCCGTTGACGGCTTACAGCTGTCTAGGCCATAGAACTCACCGAGAGCTTCGTTTTGACTGGTTATGGCTCCCGTAACTCTAAACGAGACAACAGTTTTGGCCGTCCGAAGAATCGATATCCACAGGGTGTAACGTTCGCTGTGCAAGGTGCAACATTCGTTCAATAAGACGAAACAGCGCTGTTCGACTTTTAGAAGTGGGTGCAGGGATTTGAAATGGAACAGTACCATGGTGAACCGCTCTCCAGGGAAGGTAAATCGAAGACCAGCAATGGTGATCCCGTTTTAACGTAAAAATTCACGTGATGGAAAAAAGAAGGCCAAAAAACTCCAAAGACTCGATTGAGGTTCGGATATCCTTTCTTGGGTTTGAAACAATCCGTTGACGGCATACAGCTGTCAAGGCCATAGAACTCACCGAGTGCTTCGTTTTGACTGGTTATGGCTCCCGTAACTCTAAACGAGACAACAGTTATGGCCGTCCGAAGAATCGATATCCATAGGGTGCAACATTCGCTGTGCAAGGTGCAACATTCGTCCAAAAAGCCGAAACAGCGTCGTTCGACTTTTAGAAGTGGGTGCAGGGATTTGAAATGGAACAGTACCATGGTGAACCGCTATCCAGGGAAGGTAAATCGAAGACCAGCAACTGTGATCCCGTTTTAACGTAAAAATTCACGTGATGGAAAAGAGAAGGCCAAAAAACTTTAGAGACCCGATTGAGGTTCGGATAGCCTTTTTTGGGTTTGAAATTATCCGTTGACGGCTTATAGCTGTCAAGGCCATAGAACTCACCGAGAGCTTCGTTTTGACAGGTTATGGCTCCCGTAACTCTGAACAAGAAAACAGTTATGGCCGTCCGAAGAATCGATATCCACAGGGTGCAACATTCGCTGTGCAAGGTGCAACATTCGTCCAAAAAGCCGAAATAGCGCCGTTCGACTTTTAGAAGTGGGTGCAGGGATTTGAAATGGAACAGTACCATGGTGAACCGCTCTCTAGGGAAGGTAAATCGAAGACCAGCAACGGTGATCCCGTTTTAACGTAAAAATTCACGTGATGGAAAAAAGAAGGCCAAAAAACTTCAGAGACCCGATTGAGGTTCGGATAGCCTTTTTTGGGTTTGAAACTATCTGTTGACGGCTTACAGCCATCAAGGCCGTAGAACTCACCGAGAGCTTCGTTTTGACTAGTTATGGCTCCCGTAACTCTAAACGAGAAAACAGTTATGGCCGTCCGAAGAATCGATATCCACAGGGTGCAACATTCGCTGTGCAAGGTGCAACATTCGTCCAAAAAGCCGAAACAGCGTCGTTCGACTTTTAAAAGTGGGTGCAGGGATTTGAAATGGAACAGTACCATGGTGAACCGCTCTCCAGGGAAGGTAAATCGAAGACCAGCAACGGTGATCCCGTTTTAACGTAAAAATTCACGTGATGGAAAAAAGAAGGCCAAAAAACTCCAGAGACCCGATTGAGGTTCGGATAGCCTTTTTTGGGTTTGAAACTATCCATTGATGGCTAACAGCCATCAAGGCTGTAGAACTCACCGAGAGCTTCGTTTTGACAGGTTATGGCTCCTGTAACTCTAAACGAGACAACAGTTATGGCCGTCCGAAGAATCGATATCCACAGGGTGCAACATTCGCTGTGCAAGGTGCAACATTCGTCCAAAAATCCGAAATAGCGCCGTTCGACTTTTAGAAGTGGGTGCAGGGATTTGAAATGGAACAGTACCATGGTGAACCGCTCTCCAGGGAAGGTAAATCGAAGACCAGCAACGGTGATCCCGTTTTAACGTAAAAATTCACGTGATGGAAAAAAGAAGGCCAAAAAACTTCAAAGACCCGATTAAGTTTCGGATAACCTTTTTTGGATTTGAAACTATCCGTTCACGGGTTACAGCTGTCAAGGCCGTAGACCTCACCGAGAGCTTCGTTTTGACTGGTTATGGCTCCCGTAACTCTAAACGAGACAACAGTTATGGCCGTCCGAAGAATCGATATCCACAGGGTGCAATATTCGCTGTTCAAGGTGCAACATTCGTCCAAAATGCCGAAACAGCGCCGTTCGACTTTTAGAAGTGGGTGCAGGGAATTGAAATGGAACAATACCATGGTGAACTGCTCTCCAGGGAAGGTAAATCGAAGACCAGCAACGGTGATCCCGTTTTAACGTAAAAATTCACGTGATGGAAAAAAGAAGGCCAAAAAACTTCAGAGACCCGATTGAGGTTCGGATAGCCTTTTTTGGGATTGAAACTATCCGTTGATGGCTTAAAGCTGTCAAGGCCGTAGAACTCACCGAGAGCTTTGTTTTGACTGGTTATGGCTCCCGTAACTCTAAACGAGACAACAGTTATGGTCGTCCGAAGAATCGATGTCCACCGGGTGCAACATTCGTTGTGCAAGGTGCAACATTCGTCCAAAAATCCGAAACAGCGCCGTTCGACTTTTAGAAGTGGGTGCAGGGATTTGAAATGGAACAGTACCATGGTGAACCGCTCTCCAGGGAAGGTAAATCGAAGACCAGCAACGGTGATCCCGTTTTAACGTAAAAATTCACGTGATGGAAAAAAGAAGGCCAAAAAACTTCAAAGACCCGATTGAGGTTCGGATAACCTTTTTTGGATTTGAAACTATCCGTTGACGGCTTACAGCCGTCAAGGCCGTAGACCACACCGAGAGCTTCCTTTTGACTGGTTATGGCTCCCGTAACTCTAAACGAGACAACAGTTATGGCCGTCCGAAGAATCGATATCCACAGGGTCCAACATTCGCTGTGCAAGGTGCAACATTCGTCCAAAAAGCCGAAATAGCGCCGTTCGACTTTTAGAAGTGGGTGCAGGGATTTGAAATCGAACAGTACCATCGTGAACCGCTCTCCAGGGAAGGTAAATCGAAGACCAGCAACGGTGATCCCGTTTTAACGTAAAAATTCACGTGATGGAAAAAAGAAGGCCAAAAAACTTCAAAGACCCGATTGAGGTTCGGATAGCCTTTTTTGGATTTGAAACTATCCGTTGATGGCTTTTAGCTGTCAAGGCCGTAGAACTCACCGAGAGCTTCGTTTTGACTGGTTATGGCTCCCGTAACTCTAAACGAGACAACAGTTATGACCGTCCGAAGAATCGATATCCACAAGGTGCAACATTCGCTGTGCAAGGTGAAACATTCGTCCAAAAAGACGAAACAGCGCCGTTCGACTTTTAGAAGTGGGTGCAGGGATTTGAAAGGGAACAGTACCATGGTGAACCGCTCTCCAGGGAAGATAAATCGAAGACCAGCAACGGTGATCCCGTTTTAACGTAAAAATTCACGTGATGGAAAAAAGAAGGCCAAAAAACTCCAAAGACTCGATTGAGGTTCGGATATCCTTTTTTGGGTTTGAAACAATCCGTTGACGGCTTACAACTATCAAGGCCGTAGAACTCACCGAGTGCTTCGTTTTGACTAGTTATGGCTCCCGTAACTCTAAACGAGACAACAGTTATGGCCGTCCGAAGAATCGATATCCACAGGGTGCAACATTCGCTGTGCAAGCTGCAACATTCATCCAAAAAGCCGAAACAGCGTCGTTCGACTTTTAGAAGTGGGTGCAGGGAATTGAAATGGAACAATACCATGGTGAACCGCTCTCCAGGGAAGGTAAATCGAAGACCAGCAACGGTGATCCCGTTTTAACGTAAAAATTCACGTGATGGAAAAAAGAAGGCCAAAAAACTTCAGAGACCCGATTGAGGTTCAGATAGCCTTTTTTGGGATTGAAACTATCCGTTGATGGCTTAAAGCTGTCAAGGCCGTAGAACTCACCGAGAGCTTTGTTTTGACTGGTTATGGCTCCCGTAACTCTAAACGAGACAACAGTTATGGTCGTCCGAAGAATCGATGTCCACCGGGTGCAACATTCGTTGTGCAAGGTGCAACATTCGTCCAAAAATCCGAAACAGCGCCGTTCGACTTTTAGAAGTGGGTGCAGGGATTTGAAATGGAACAGTACCATGGTGAACCGCTCTCCAGGGAAGGTAAATCGAAGACCAGCAACGGTGATCCCGTTTTAACGTAAAAATTCACGTGATGGAAAAAAGAAGGCCAAAAAACTTCAAAGACCCGATTGAGGTTCGGATAACCTTTTTTGGATTTGAAACTATCCGTTGACGGCTTACAGCCGTCAAGGCCGTAGACCACACCGAGAGCTTCCTTTTGACTGGTTATGGCTCCCGTAACTCTAAACGAGACAACAGTTATGGCCGTCCGAAGAATCGATATCCACAGGGTCCAACATTCGCTGTGCAAGGTGCAACATTCGTCCAAAAAGCCGAAATAGCGCCGTTCGACTTTTAGAAGTGGGTGCAGGGATTTGAAATCGAACAGTACCATCGTGAACCGCTCTCCAGGGAAGGTAAATCGAAGACCAGCAACGGTGATCCCGTTTTAACGTAAAAATTCACGTGATGGAAAAAAGAAGGCCAAAAAACTTCAAAGACCCGATTGAGGTTCGGATAGCCTTTTTTGGATTTGAAACTATCTGTTGATGGCTTTTAGCTGTCAAGGCCGTAGAACTCACCGAGAGCTTCGTTTTGACTGGTTATGGCTCCCGTAACTCTAAACGAGACAACAGTTATGACCGTCCGAAGAATCGATATCCACAAGGTGCAACATTCGCTGTGCAAGGTGAAACATTCGTCCAAAAAGACGAAACAGCGCCGTTCGACTTTTAGAAGTGGGTGCAGGGATTTGAAAGGGAACAGTACCTTGGTGAACCGCTCTCCAGGGAAGATAAATCGAAGACCAGCAACGGTGATCCCGTTTTAACGTAAAAATTCACGTGATGGAAAAAAGAAGGCCAAAAAACTCCAAAGACTCGATTGAGGTTCGGATATCCTTTTTTGGGTTTGAAACAATCCGTTGACGGCTTACAACTATCAAGGCCGTAGAACTCACCGAGTGCTTCGTTTTGACTGGTTATGGCTCCCGTAACTCTAAACGAGACAACAGTTATGGCCGTCCGAAGAATCGATATCCACAGGGTGCAACATTCGCTGTGCAAGGTGCAACATTCATCCAAAAAGCCGAAACAGCGTCGTTCGACTTTTAGAAGTGGGTGCAGGGATTTGAAATTGAACAGTACCATGGTGAACCGCTATCCAGGAAAGGTAAATCGAAGACCAGCAACTGTGATCCCGTTTTAACGTAAAAATTCACGTGATGGAAAAGAGAAGGCCAAAAAACTTTAGAGACCCGATTGAGGTTCGGATAGCCTTTTTTGGGTTTGAAATTATCCGTTGACGGCTTATAGCTGTCAAGGCCATAGAACTCACCGAGAGCTTCGTTTTGACAGGTTATGGCTCCCGTAACTCTGAACAAGAAAACAGCTATGGCCGTCTGAAGAATCGATATCCACAGGGTGCAACATTCGCTGTGCAAGGTGCAACATTCGTCCAAAAAGCCGAAATAGCGTCGTTCGACTTTTAGAAGTGGGTGCAGGGATTTGAAATGGAACAGTACCATGGTGAACCGCTCTCTAGGGAAGGTAAATCGAAGACCAACAACGGTGATCCCGTTTTAACGTAAAAATTCATGTGATGGAAAAAAGAAGGCCAAAAAACTCCAAAGACCCGATTGAGGTTCGGATAGCCTTTTTTGGGTTTGAAACTATCCGTTGATGGCTTACAGCAGTCAAGGCCGTAGAACTCACCGAGTGCTTCGTTTTGACTGGTTATGGCTCCCGTAACTCTAAACGAGACAACAGTTATGGCCGTCCGAAGAATCGATATCCACAGGGTGCAACATTCGCTGTGCAAGGTGCAACATTCATCCAAAAAGCCGAAACAGCGTCGTTCGACTTTTAGAAGTGGGTGCAGGGATTTGAAATTGAACAGTACCATGGTGAACCACTATCCAGGAAAGGTAAATCGAAGACCAGCAACTGTGATCCCGTTTTAACGTAAAAATTCACGTGATGGAAAAGAGAAGGCCAAAAAACTTTAGAGACCCGATTGAGGTTCGGATAGCCTTTTTTGGGTTTGAAATTATCCGTTGACGGCTTATAGCTGTCAAGGCCATAGAACTCACCGAGAGCTTCGTTTTGACAGGTTATGGCTCCCGTAACTCTGAACAAGAAAACAGCTATGGCCGTCTGAAGAATCGATATCCACAGGGTGCAACATTCGCTGTGCAAGGTGCAACATTCGTCCAAAAAGCCGAAATAGCGTCGTTCGACTTTTAGAAGTGGGTGCAGGGATTTGAAATGGAACAGTACCATGGTGAACCGCTCTCTAGGGAAGGTAAATCGAAGACCAACAACGGTGATCCCGTTTTAACGTAAAAATTCATGTGATGGAAAAAAGAAGGCCAAAAAACTCCAAAGACCCGATTGAGGTTCGGATAGCCTTTTTTGGGTTTGAAACTATCCGTTGATGGCTTACAGCAGTCAAGGCCGTAGAACTCACCGAGTGCTTCGTTTTGACTGGTTATGGCTCCCGTAACTCTAAACGAGACAACAGTTTTGGCCGTCCGAAGAATCGATATCCACAGGGTGCAACATTCGCTGTGCAAGGTGCAACATTCGTCCAAAAAGCCGAAACAGCGCCGTTCGACTTTTAGAAGTGGGTGCAGGGATTTGAAATGGAACAGTACCATGGTGAACCGCTCTCCATGGAGGTAAATCGAAGACCAGCAACGGTGATCCCGTTTTAACGTAAAAATTCACGTGATTGAAAAAAGAAGGCCAAAAAACTCCAGAGACCCGATTGAGGTTCGGATAGCCTTTTTTGGGTTTGAAACTATCCGTTAATGGCTTACAGCTGTCAAGGCCGTAGAACTCACCGAGAGCTTCGTTTTGACTGGTTATGGCTCCCGTAACTCTGAACGAGACAACAGTTATGGCCGTCCGAAGAATCGATATCCACAGGGTGCAACATTCGCTGTGCAAGGTGCAACATTCGTCCAAAAAGCCGAAACAGCGCCGTTCGACTTTTAGAAGTGGGTGTAGGGAATTGAAATGGAACAGTACCATAGTGAACAGCTCTCCAGGGAAGGTAAATCGAAGACCAGCAATGGTGATCCCGTTTTAACGTAAAAATTCACGTGATGGAAAAAAGAAGGCCAAAAAACTTCAAAGACCCGATTGAGGTTCGGATAGCCTTTTTTGGGTTTGAAACTATCCGTTTATGGCTTACAGCTGTCAAGGTCGTAGAACTCACCGAGGGCTTCGTTTTGACTGGTTATGGCTCCCGTAACTCTAAACGAGACAACAGTTATGGCCGTCCGAAGAATCGATATACACAGGGTGCAAGATTCGCTGTGCAAGGTGCAACATTCGTCCAAAAAGCTGAAACGGCGCCGTTCGACTTTTAGAAGTGAATGCAGGGATTTGAAATGGAACAGTACCATGGTGAACCGCTCTCCAGGGAAGGTAAATCGAAGACCAGCAACGGTGATCCCGTTTTAACGTAAAAATTCACGTGATGGAAAAAAGAAGGCCAAAAAACTCCAGAGACCCGATTGAGGTTCGGATAGCCTTTTTTGTGTTTGAAACTATCCGTTGATGGCTTATAGCCATCAAGGCCGTAGAACTCACCGAGAGCTTTGTTTTGATAGGTTATGGCTCCCGTAACTCTAAACGAGACAACAGTTATGGCCGTCCGAAGAATCGATATCCACATTGTGCAACATTCGATGTGCAAGGTGCAACATTCGTCCAAAAATCCGAAATAGCACCGTTCGACTTTTAGAAGTGGGTGCAGGGATTTGAAATGGAACAGTACCATGGTGAACCGCTCTCCAGGGAAGGTAAATCGAAGACCAGCAACGGTGATCCCGTTTTAACGTAAAAATTCACGTGATGGAAAAAAGAAGGCCAAAAAACTTCAGAGACCCGATTGAGGTTCGGATAGCCTTTTTTGGGTTTGAAACTATCCGTTGATGGCTTAAAGCTGTAAAGGCCATAGAACTCACCAAGAGCTTTGTTTTGACTGGTTATGGCTCCCGTAACTCTAAACGAGACAACAGTTATGGCCGTCCGAAGAATCGATATCCACCGGGTGCAACATTCGTTGTGCAAGGTGCAACATTCGTCCAAAAATCCGAAACAGCGCCGTTCGACTTTTAGAAGTGGGTGCAGGGATTTGAAATGGAACAGTACCATGGTGAACCGCTCTCCAGGGAAGGTAAATCGAAGACCAACAACGGTGATCCCGTTTTAACGTAAAAATTCACGTGATGGAAAAAAGAAGGTCAAAAAACTTCAAAGACCTGATTGAGGTTTGGATAACCTTTTTTGGATTTGAAACTATCCATTGACGGCTTACAGCCGTCAAGGCCGTAGACCTCACCGAGAGCTTCCTTTTGACTGGTTATGGCTCCCGTAACTCTAAACGAGACCACAGTTATGGTCGTCCGAAGAATCGATATCCACAGGGTGCAACATTCGCTGTGCAAGGTGCAACATTCGTCCAAAAAGCCGAAAAAGCGCCGTTCGACTTTTAGAATTGGGTGCAGGGATTTGAAATGGAACAGTACCATGGTGAACCGCTCTCCAGGGAAGGTAAATCGAAGACCAGCAACGGTGATCCCGTTTTAACGTAAAAATTCACGTGATGGAAAAAAGAAGGCCAAAAAACTCCAGAGACTCGATTGAGGTTCGGATATCCTTTTTTGGGTTTGAAACAATCCGTTGACGGCTTACAGCTGTCAAGGCCGTAGAACTCACCGAGTGCTTCGTTTTGACTGGTTATGGCTCCCGTAACTCTAAACGAGACAACAGTTATGGCCGTCCGAAGAATCGATATCCATAGGGTGCAACATTCGCTGTGCAAGGTGCAACATTCGTCCAAAATGCCGAAACAGCGTCGTTCGACTTTTAGAAGTGGGTGCAGGGATTTGAAATGGAACAGTACCATGGTGAACCGCTATCCAGGGAAGGTAAATCGAAGACCAGCAACTGTGATCCCGTTTTAACGTAAAAATTCACGTGATGGAAAAGAGAAGGCCAAAAAACTTTAGAGACCCGATTGAGGTTCGGATAGCCTTTTTTGGGTTTGAAACTATCCGTTGACGGCTTATAGCTGTCAAGGCCATAGAACTCACCGAGAGCTTCGTTTTGACAGGTTATGGCTCCCGTAACTCTGAACAAGAAAACAGTTATGGCCGTCCGAAGAATCGATATCCACAGGGTGCAACATTCGCTGTGCAAGGTGCAACATTCGTCCAAAAAGCCGAAATAGCGCCGTTCGACTTTTAGAAGTGGGTGCAGGGATTTGAAATGGAACAGTACCATGGTGACCGCTCTCTAGGGAAGGTAAATCGAAGACCAGCAACGGTGATCCCGTTTTAACGTAAAAATTCATGTGATGGAAAAAAGAAGGCCAAAAAACTCCAAAGACCCGATTGAGGTTCGGATAGCCTTTTTTGGGTTTTAAACTATCCGTTGATGGCTTACAGCACTCAACGCCGTAGAACTCACCGAGAGCTTCGTTTTGACTGGTTATGGATCCCGTAACTCTAAACGAGACAACAGTTATGGCCGTCCGAAGAATCGATATCCACAGGGTGCAACATTCGCTGTGCAAGGTGCAACATTCGTCCAAAAAGCCGAAACAGCGCCGTTCGACTTTTAAAAGTGGGTGCGGGGATTTGAAATGGAACAGTACCATGGTGAACCGCTCTCCAGGGAAGGTAAATCGAAGACCAGCAACGGTGATCCCGTTTTAACGTAAAAATTCACGTGATGGAAAAAAGAAGGCCAAAAAACTTCAGAGACCCGATTGAGGTTTGGATAACCTTTTTTGGATTTGAAACTATCCGTTGACGGCTTACAGCCGTCAAGGCCGTAGACCTCACCGAGAGCTTCCTTTTGACTGGTTATTGCTCCCATAACTCTAAACGAGACCACAGTTATGGCCGTCCGAAGAATCGATATCCACAGGGTGCAACATTCGCTGTGCAAGGTGCAACATTCGCTGTGCAAGGTGCAACATTCGTCCAAAAAGCCGAAATAGCGCCGTTCGACTTTTAGAAGTGGGTGCAGGGATTTGAAATCGAATAGTAACATCGTGAACCGCTCTCCAGGGAAGGTAAATCTAAGACCAGCAACGGTGATCCCGTTTTAACGTAAAAATTCACGTGATGGAAAAAAGAAGGCCAAAAAACTTCAAAGACCCGATTGAGGTTCGGATAGCCTTTTTTGGATTTGAAACTATCCATTGATGGCTTATAGCTATCAAGGCCATAGAACTCACCGAGTGCTTCGTTTTGACTGGTTATGGCTCCCGTAACTCTAAACGAGACAACAGTTATGACCGTCCGAAGAATCGATATCCACAAGGTGCAACATTCGTTGTGCAAGGTGAAACATTAGTCCAAAAAGACGAAACAGCGCCGTTCGACTTTTAGAAGTGGGTGCAAGGATTTGAAATGGAACAGTACCATGGTGAACCACTCTCCAGGGAAGGTAAATTGAAGACCAGCAACGGTGATCCCGTTTTAACGTAAAAATTCACGTGATGGAAAAAAGAAGGCCAAAAAACTCCAGAGACTCGATTGAGGTTCGGATATCCTTTTTTGGGTTTGAAACAATCCGTTGACGGCTTACAGCTGTCAAGGCCGTAGAACTCACCGAGTGCTTCGTTTTGACTGGTTATGGCTCCCGTAACTCTAAACGAGACAACAGTTATGGCCGTCCGAAGAATCGATATCCATAGGGTGCAACATTCGCTGTGCAAGGTGCAACATTCGTCCAAAAAGCCGAAACAGCGTCGTTCGACTTTTAGAAGTGGGTGCCGGGATTTGAAATGGAACAGTACCATGGTGAACCGCTATCCAGGGAAGGTAAATCGAAGACCAGCAACTGTGATCCCGTTTTAACGTAAAAATTCACGTGATGGAAAAGAGAAGGCCAAAAAACTTTAGAGACCCGATTGAGGTTCGGATAGCCTTTTTTGGGTTTGAAACTATCCGTTGACGGCTTATAGCTGTCAAGGCCATAGAACTCACCGAGAGCTTCGTTTTGACAAGTTATGGCTCCCGTAACTCTGAACAAGAAAACAGTTATGGCCGTCCGAAGAATCGATATCCACAGGGTGCAACATTCGCTGTGCAAGGTGCAACATTCGTCCAAAAAGCCGAAATAGCGCCGTTCGACTTTTAGAAGTGGGTGCAGGGATTTGAAATGGAACAGTACCATGGTGAACCGCTCTCTAGGGAAGGTAAATCGAAGACCAGCAACGGTGATCCCGTTTTAACGTAAAAATTCATGTGATGGAAAAAAGAAGGCCAAAAAACTCCAAAGACCCGATTGAGGTTCGGATAGCCTTTTTTGGGTTTGAAACTATCCGTTGATGGCTTACAGCAGTCAACACCGTAGAACTCACCGAGAGCTTCGTTTTGACTGGTTATGGCTCCCGTAACTCTAAACGAGACAACAGTTATGGCCGTCCGAAGAATCGATATCCACAGGGTGCAACATTCGCTGTGCAAGGTGCAACATTCGTCCAAAAAGCCGAAACAGCGCCGTTCGACTTTTAAAAGTGGGTGTGGGGATTTGAAATGGAACAGTACCATGGAGAACCGCTCTCCAGGGAAGGTAAATCGAAGACCAGCAAAGGTGATCCCATTTTAACGTAAAAATTCACGTGATGGAAAAAAGAAGGCCAAAAAACTCCAGAGACCCGATTGAGGTTCGGATAGCCTTTTTTGGGTTTGAAACTATCCGTTGATGGCTTACAGCCATCAAGGCTGTAGAACTCACCGAGAGCTTCGTTTTGACTGGTTATGGCTCCCGTAACTCTAAACGAGACAACAGTTATGGCCGTCCGAAGAATCGATATCTACAGGGTGCAACATTCGCTGTGCAAGGTGCAACATTCGTGCAAAAAGCCGAAACAGCGCCGTTCGACTTTTAGAAGTGGGTGCAGGGATTTGAAATGGAACAGTACCATGGTGAACCGCTCTCCAGGGAAGGTAAATCGAAGACCAACAACGGTGATCCCGTTTTAACGTAAAAATTCACGTGATGGAAAAAAGAAGGCCAAAAAACATCAGAGACCCGATTGAGGTTCGGATAACCTTTTTTGGATTTGAAACTATCCGTTGATGGCTTACAGCTGTCAAGGCCGTAGAACTCACCGAGTGCTTCGTTTTGACTGGTTATGGCTCCCGTAACTCTAAACGAGACAACAGTTATGGCCGTCCGAAGAATCGATATCCATAGGGTGCAACATTCGCTGTGTAAGGTGCAACATTCGTCCAAAAAGCCGAAATAGCGCCGTTCGACTTTTAGAAGTGGGTGCAGGGATTTCAAATGGAACAGTACCATGGTGAACCGCTATCCAGGGAAGGTAAATCGAAGACCAGCAACGGTGATCCCGTTTTAACGTAAAAATTCACGTGATGGAAAAAAGAAGGCCAAAAAACTTCAAAGACCCGATTGAGGTTCGGATAGCCTTTTTTGGATTTGAAACTATCCGTTGATGGCTTATAGCTGTCATGACCGTAGAACTCACCGAGAGCTTCGTTTTGACTAGTTATGGTTCCCGTAACTCTAAACGAGACAACAGTTATGGCCGTCCGAAGAATCGATATCCACAGGGTGCAACATTATCTGTGCAAGGTGAAACATTCGTCCAAAAAGCCGAAACAGCGCCGTTCGACTTTTTGAAGTGGGTGCAGGGATTTGAAATGGAACAGTACCATGGTGAACCGCTCTCCAGGGAAGGTAAATCGAAGACCAGCAACGGTGATCCCGTTTTAACATAAAAATTCACGTGATGGAAAAAAGAAGGCCAAAAAACTCCAAAGACCCGATTGAGGTTCGGATATCCTTTTTTGGGTTTGAAACTATCCTTTGACGGCTTACAGCTGTCAAGGCCGTAGAACTCACCGAGTGCTTCGTTTTGACTGGTTATGGCTCCCGTAACTCTAAACGAGACAACAGTTATGGTCGTCCGAAGAATCGATATCCACAGGGTGCAACATTCGCTGTGCAAGGTGCAACATTCGTCCAAAAAGCCGAAACAGCGTCGTTCGACTTTTAGAAGTGGGTGCATGGATTTGGAATGGAACAGTACCATGGTGAACCGATATCCAGGGAAGGTAAATCGAAGACAAGCAACTGTGATCCCGTTTTAACGTAAAAATTCAAGTGATGGAAAAAAGAAGGCCAAAAAACTTTAGAGACCCGATTGAGGTTCGGATAGCCTATTTTGGGTTTGACACTTTCCGTTGACGGCTTACAGCTGTCAAGGCCATAGAACTCACCGAGAGCTTCGTTTTGACTGGTTATGGCTCTCGTAACTATGAACAAGAAAACAGTTATGGCCGTCCGAAGAATCGATATCCACAGGGTGCAACATTCGCTGTGCAAGGTGCAACATTTGTCCAAAAAGCCGAAACAGCGCCGTTCGACTTTTAGAAGTGGGTGCAGGGATTTGAAATGGAACAGTACCATGGTGAACCGCTCTCCATGGAAGGTAAATCGAAGACCAGCAACGGTGATCCTGTTTTAACGTAAAAATTCACGTGATGGAAAAAAGAAGGCCAAAAAACTCCAGAGACCCGATTGAGGTTCGGATATCCTTTTTTGAGTTTGAAACTATCCGTTGACGGCTTACAGCTGTCAAGGCCGTAGAACTCACCGAGTGCTTCGTTTTGACTGGTTATGGCTCCCGTAACTCTAAACGAGACAACAGTTATGGCCGTCCGAAGAATCGATATCCATAGGGTGCAACATTCGCTGTGCAAGGTGCAACATTCGTCCAAAAAGCCGAAACAGCGTCTATCGACTTTTAGAAGTGGGTGCAGGGATTTGAAATGGAACAGTACCATGGTGAACCGCTATCCAGGGAAGGTAAATCGAAGACCAGCAACTGTGATCCCGTTTTAACGTAAAAATTCACGTGATGGAAAAGAGAAGGCCAAAAAACTTTAGAGACCCGATTGAGGTTCAGATAGCCTTTTTTGGGTTTGAAACTATCCGTTGACGGCTTATAGCTGTCAAGGCCATAGAACTCACCGAGAGCTTCGTTTTGACAGGTTATGGCTCCTGTAACTCTGAACAAGAAAACAGTTATGGCCGTCCGAAGAATCGATATCCACAGGGTGCAACATTCGCTGTGCAAGGTGCAACATTCGTCCAAAAAGCCGAAATAGCGCCGTTCGACTTTTAGAAGTGGGTGCAGGGATTTGAAATGGAACAGTACCATGGTGAACCGCTCTCTAGGGAAGGTAAATCGAAGACCAGCAACGGTGATCCCGTTTTAACGTAAAAATTCATGTGATGGAAAAAAGAAGGCCAAAAAACTCCAAAGACCCGATTGAGGTTCAGATAGCCTTTTTTGGGTTTGAAACTATCCGTTGATGGCTTACAGCAGTCAACACCGTAGAACTCACCGAGAGATTCGTTTTGACTGGTTATGGCTCCCGTAACTCTAAACGAGACAACAGTTATGGCCGTCCGAAGAATCGATATCCACAGGGTGCAACATTCGCTGTGCAAGGTGCAACATTCGTCCAAAAAGCCGAAACAGCGCCGTTCGACTTTTAAAAGTGGATGTGGGGATTTGAAATGGAACAGTACCATGGAGAACCGCTCTCCAGGGAAGGTAAATCGAAGACCAGCAACGGTGATCCCATTTTAACGTAAAAATTCACGTGATGGAAAAAAGAAGGCCAAAAAACTCCAGAGACCCGATTGAGGTTCGGATAGCCTTTTTTGGGTTTGAAACTATCCGTTGATGGCTTACAGCCATCAAGGCTGTAGAACTCACCGAGAGCTTCGTTTTGACTGGTTATGGCTCCCGTAACTCTAAACGAGACAACAGTTATGGCCGTCCGAAGAATCGATATCTACAGGGTGCAACATTCGCTGTGCAAGGTGCAACATTCGTGCAAAATGCCGAAACAGCGCCGTTCGACTTTTAGAAGTGGGTGCAGGGATTTGAAATGGAACAGTACCATGGTGAACCGCTCTCCAGGGAAGGTAAATCGAAGACCAACAACGGTGATCCCATTTTAACGTAAAAATTCACGTGATGGAAAAAAGAAGGCCAAAAAACATCAGAGACCCGATTGAGGTTCGGATAACCTTTTTTGGATTTGAAACTATCCGTTGATGGCTTACAGCTGTCAAGGCCGTAGAACTCACCGAGTGCTTCGTTTTGACTGGTTATGGCTCCCGTAACTCTAAACGGGACAACAGTTATGGCCGTCCGAAGAATCGATATCCATAGGGTGCAACATTCGCTGTGCAAGGTGCAACATTCGTCCAAAAAGCCGAAATAGCGCCGTTCGACTTTTAGAAGTGGGTGCAGGGATTTCAAATGGAACAGTACCATGGTGAACCGCTATCCAAGGAAGGTAAATCGAAGACCAGCAACGGTGATCCCGTTTTAACGTAAAAATTCACGTGATGCAAAAAAGAAGGCCAAAAAACTTAAAAGACCCGATTGAGGTTCGGATAGCCTTTTTTGGATTTGAAACTATCCGTTGATGGCTTATAGCTGTCAAGACCGTAGAACTCACCGAGAGCTTCGTTTTGACTAGTTATGGCTCCCGTAACTCTAAAGGAGACAACAGTTATGGCCGTCCGAAGAATCGATATCCACAGGGTGCAACATTATCTGTGCAAGGTGAAACATTCGTCCAAAAAGCCGAAACAGCGCCGTTCGACTTTTAGAAGTGGGTGCAGGGATTTGAAATGGAACAGTACCATGGTGAACCGCTCTCCAGGGAAGGTAAATCGAAGACCAGCAACGGTGATCCCGTTTTAACGTAAAAATTCACGTGATGGAAAAAAGAAGGCCAAAAAACTACAGAGACCCGATTGAGGTTCGGATATCCTTTTTTGGGTTTGAAACTATCCGTTGACGGCTTACAGCTATCAAGGCCGTAGAACTCACCGAGTGCTTCGTTTTGACTGGTTATGGCTCCCGTAACTCTAAACGAGACAACAGTTATGGCCGTCCGAAGAATCGATATCCACAGGGTGCAGCATTCGCTGTGCAAGGTGCAACATTCGTCCAAAAAGCCGAAACAGCGTCGTTCGACTTTTAGAAGTGGGTGCATGGATTTGGAATGGAACAGTACCATGGTGAACCGCTATCCAGGGAAGGTAAATCGAAGACCAGCAACTGTGATCCCATTTTAACGTAAAAATTCAAGTGATGGAAAAAAGAAGGCCAAAAAACTTTAGAGACCCGATTGAGGTTCGGATAGCCTTTTTTGGGTTTGACACTTTCCGTTGACGGCTTACAGCTGTCAAGGCCATAGAACTCACCGAGAGCTTCGTTTTGACTGGTTATGGCTTCCGTAACTATGAACAAGAAAACAGTTATGGCCGTCCGAAGAATCGATATCCACAGGGTGCAACATTCGCTGTGCAAGGTGCAACATTTGTCCAAAAAGCCGAAACAGCGCCGTTCGACTTTTAGAAGTGGGTGCAGGGATTTGAAATGGAACAGTACCATGGTGAACCGCTCTCCATGGAAGGTAAATCGAAGACCAGCAACGGTGATCCTGTTTTAACGTAAAAATTCACGTGATGGAAAAAAGAAGGCCAAAAAACTTCAAAGACCCGATTGAGGTTCGGATAGCCTTTTTTGGGTTTGAAACTATCCGTTGACGGCTTACAGCCATCAAGGCCGTAGAACTCACCGAGAGCTTCATTTTGACTAGTTATGGCTCCCGTAACTCTAAACGAGACAACAGTTATGGCCGTCCGAAGAATCGATATCCACAGGGTGCAACATTCGCTGTGCAAGGTGCAACATTCATCCAAAAAGCCGAAACAGCGCCGTTCGACTTTTAAAAGTGGGTGCAGTGATTTGAAATGGAACAGTACCATGGTGAACCGCTCTCCAGGGAAGGTAAATCGAAGACCAGCAACGGTGATCCCGTTTTAACGTAAAAATTCACGTGATGGAAAAAAGAAGGCCAAAAAACTCCAGAGACCCGATAGAGGTTCGAATAGCCTTTTTTGGGTTTGAAACTATCCATTGATTGCTTACAGCCATCAAGGCTGTAGAACTCACCGAGAGCCTCGTTTTGACTGGTTATGGCTCCCGTAACTCTAAACGAGACAACAGTTATGGCCGTCCGAAGAATCGATATCCACAGGGTGCAACGTTCGCTGTGCAAGGTGCAACATTCGTCCAAAAATCCGAAACAGCGCCGTTCAACTTTTAGAAGTGGGTGCAGGGATTTGAAATGGAACAGTACCATGGTGAACCGCTCTCCAGGGAAGGTAAATCGAAGACCAACAACGGTGACCCCGTTTTAACGTAAAAATTCACGTGATGGAAAAAAGAAGGCCAAAAAACTTTAGAGACCCGATTGAGGTTCGGATAGCCTTTTTTGGGTTTGAAACTATCCGTTGACGGCTTACAGCCATCAAGGCCGTAGAACTCACCGAGAGCTTCGTTTTGACTAGTTATGGCTCCCGTAACTCTAAACGAGACAACAGTTATGGCCGTCCGAAGAATCGATATCCACAGGGTGCAACATTCGCTGTGCAAGGTGCAACATTCGTCCAAAAAGCCGAAACAGCGTCGTTCGACTTTTAAAAGTGGGTGCAGTGATTTGAAATGGAACAGTACCATGGTGAACCGCTCTCCAGGGAAGGTAAATCGACGACCAGCAACGGTGATCCCGTTTTAACGTAAAAATTCACGTGATGGAAAAAAGAAGGCTAAAAAACTTCAGAGACCCGATTGAGGTTCGGATAGCCTTTTTTGGGTTTGAAACTATCCGTTGACGGCTTACAGCCATCAAGGCCGTAGACCTCACCGAGAGCTTCGTTTTGACTAGTTATGGCTCCCGTAACTCTAAACGAGACAACAGTTATGGCCGTCCGTAGAATCGATATCCACAGGGTGCAACATTCGCTGTGCAAGGTGCAACATTCGTCCAAAAAGCCGAAACAGCGCCGTTCGACTTTTAAAAGTGGGTGCAGTGATTTGAAATGGAACAGTACCATGGTGAACCGCTCTCCAGGGAAGGTAAATCGAAGACCAGCAACGGTGATCCCGTTTTAACGTAAAAATTCACGTGATGGAAAAAAGAAGGCCAAAAAACTCCAGAGACCCGATAGAGGTTCGAATAGCCTTTTTTGGGTTTGAAACTATCCATTGATGGCTTACAGCCATCAAGGCTGTAGAACTCACCGAGAGCTTCGTTTTGACTGGTTATGGCTCCCGTAACTCTAAACGAGACAACAGTTATGGCCGTCCGAAGAATCGATATCCACAGGGTGCAACGTTCGCTGTGCAAGGTGCAACATTCGTCCAAAAATCCGAAACAGCGCCGTTCGACTTTTAGAAGTGGGTGCAGGGATTTGAAATGGAACAGTACCATGGTGAACCGCTCTCCAGGGAAGGTAAATCGAAGACCAACAACGGTGACCCCGTTTTAACGTAAAAATTCACGTGATGGAAAAAAGAAGGCCAAAAAACTTCAGAGACCCGATTGAGGTTCGGATAACCTTTTTTGGATTTGAAACTATCCGTTGACGGCTTACAATAGTCAAGGCCGTAGACCTCACCGAGAGCTTCGTTTTGACTAGTTATGGCTCCCGTAACTCTAAACGAGACAACAGTTATGGCCGTCCGAAGAATCGATATCCACAGGGTGCAACATTCGCTGTGCAAGGTGCAACATTCGTCCAAAAAGCCGAAACAGCACCGTTCGACTTTTAGAAGTGGGTGCAGGGATTTGAAATGGAATAGTACCATGGTGAACCGCTCTCCAGGGAAGGTAAATCGAAGACCAGCAACGGTGATCCCGTTTTAACGTAAAAATTCACGTGATGGAAAAAAGAAGGCCAAAAAACTTCAGAGACCCGATTGAGGTTCGGATAGCCTTTTTGGGTTTGAAACTATCCGTTGACGGCTTAAAGCTGTCAAGGCCGTAGAACTCACCGAGAGCTTCGTTTTGACTGGTTATGGCTCCCGTAACTCTAAACGAGACAACAGTTATGACCGTCCGAAGAATCGATATCCACAAGGTTCAACATTCGCTGTGCAAGGTGAAACATTCGTCCCAAAAGATGAAACAGCGCCGTTCGACTTTTAGAAGTGGGTGCAGGGATTTGAAATGGAACAGTACCATGGTGAACCGCTCTCCAGGGAAGGTAAATCGAAGACCAGCAACGGTGAGCCCGTTTTAACGTAAAAATTCACGTGATGGAAAAAAGAAGGCCAAAAAACTCCAGAGACTCGATTGAGGTTCGGATATCCTTTTTTGGGTTTGAAACAATCCGTTGACGGCTTACAGCTGTCAAGGCCGTAGAACTCACCGAGTGCTTCGTTTTGACTGGTTATGGCTCCCGTAAGTCTAAACGAGACAACAGTTATGGCCGTCCGAAGAATCGATATCCACAGGGTGCAACATTCGCTGTGCAAGGTGCAACATTCGTCCAAAAAGCCGAAATAGCGCCGTTCGACTTTTAGAAGTGGGTGCAGGGATTTGAAATGGAACAGTACCATGGTGAACCGCTATCCAGGGAAGGTAAATCGAAGACCAGCAACGGTGATCCCGTTTTAACGTAAAAATTCATGTGATGGAAAAAAGAAGGCCAAAAAACTCCAAAGACCCGATTGAGGTTCGGATAGCCTTTTTTGGGTTTGAAACTATCCGTTGATGGCTTACAGCAGTCAACGCCGTAGAACTCACCGAGAGCTTCGTTTTGACTGGTTATGGCTCCCGTAACTCTAAACGAGACAACAGTTATGGCCGTCCGAAGAATCGATATCCACAGGGTGCAACATTCGTTGTGCAAGGTGCAACATTCGTCCAAAAAGCCGAAACAGCGCCGTTCGACTTTTAAAAGTGGGTGCGGGGATTTGAAATGGAACAGTACCATGGTGAACCACTCTCCAGGGAAGGTAAATCGAAGACCATCAACGGTGATCCAGTTTTAACGTAAAAATTCACGTGATGGAAAAAAGAAGGCCAAAAAACTCCAGAGACCCGATTGAGGTTCGGATAGCCTTTTTTGGGTTTGAAACTATCCGTTGATGGCTTGCAGCCATCAAGGCTGTAGAACTCACCAAGAGCTTCGTTTTGACTGGTTATGGCTCCCGTAACTCTAAATGAGACAACAGTTATGGCCGTCCGAAGAATCGATATCCACAGGGTGCAACATTCGCTGTGCAAGGTGCAACATTCGTGCAAAAAGCCGAAACAGCGCCGTTCGACTTTTAGAAGTGGGTGCAGGGATTTGAAATGGAACAGTACCATGGTGAACCGCTCTCCAGGGAAGGTAAATCGAAGACCAACAACGGTGATCCCGTTTTAACATAAAAATTCACGTGATGGAAAAAAGAAGGCCAAAAAACTTTAGAGACCCGATTGAGGTTCGGATAACCTTTTTTGGATTTGAAACTATCCGTTGATGGCTTACAGCTGTCAAGGCCGTAGAACTCACCGATTGCTTCGTTTTGACTGGTTATGGCTCCCGTAACTCTAAACGAGACAACAGTTATGGCCGTCCGAAGAATCGATATCCACAGGGTGCAACATTCGCTGTGCAAGGTGCAACATTCGTCCAAAAAGCCGAAATAGCGCCGTTCGACTTTTAGAACTGGGTGCAGGGATTTCAAATGGAACAGTACCATGGTGAACCGCTATCCAGGGAAGGTAAATCGAAGACCAGCAACGGTGATCCCGTTTTAACGTAAAAATTCACGTGATGGAAATAAGAAGGCCAAAAAACTCCAAAGACCCGATTGAGGTTCGGATAGCCTTTTTTGGGTTTGAAACTATCCATTGATGGCTTACAGCAGTCAACGCCGTAGAACTCACCGAGAGCTTCGTTTTGACTGGTTATGGCTCCCGTAACTCTAAACGAGACAACAGTTATGGCCGTCCGAAGAATCGATATCCACAGGGTGCAACATTCGTTGTGCAAGGTGCAACATTCGTCCAAAAAGCCGAAACATCGCTGTTCGACTTTTAAAAGTGGGTGCGGGGATTTGAAATGGAACAGTACCATGGTGAACCGCTCTCCAGGGAAGGTAAATCGAAGACCAGCAACGGTGATCCAGTTTTAACGTAAAAATTCACGTGATGGAAAAAAGAAGGCCAAAAAACTCCAGAGACCCGATTGAGGTTCGGATAGCCTTTTTTGGGTTTGAAACTATCCGTTGATGGCTTGCAGCCATCAAGGCTGTAGAACTCACCAAGAGCTTCGTTTTGACTGGTTATGGCTCCCGTAACTCTAAACGAGACAACAGTTATGGCCGTCCGAAGAATCGATATCCACAGGGTGCAACATTCGCTGTGCAAGGTGCAACATTCGTGCAAAAAGCCGAAACAGCGCCGTTCGACTTTTAGAAGTGGGTGCAGTGATTTGAAATGGAACAGTACCATGGTGAACCGCTCTCCAGGGAAGGTAAATCGAAGACCAACAACGGTGATCCCGTTTTAACGTAAAAATTCACGTGATGGAAAAAAGAAGGCCAAAAAACTTTAGAGACCCGATTGAGGTTCGGATAACCTTTTTTGGATTTGAAACTATCCGTTGATGGCTTACAGCTGTCAAGGCCGTAGAACTCACCGAGTGCTTCGTTTTGACTGGTTATGGCTCCCGTAACTCTAAACGAGACAACAGTTATGGCCGTCCGAAGAATCGATATCCACAGGGTGCAACATTCGCTGTGCAAGGTGCAACATTCGTCCAAAAAGCCGAAATAGCGCCGTTCGACTTTTAGAAGTGGGTGCAGGGATTTCAAATGGAACAGTACCATGGTGAACCGCTATCCAGGGAAGGTAAATCGAAGACCAGCAACAGTGATCCCGTTTTAACGTAGAAATTCACGTGATGGAAAAAAGAAGGCCAAAAAACTTCAGAGACCCGATCGAGGTTCGGATAGCCTTTTTTGGATTTGAAACTATCCGTTGACGGCTTATAGCTGTCAAGACCGTAGAACTCACCGAGAGCTTTGTTTTGACTGGTTATGGCTCCCGTAACTCTAAACGAGACAACAGTTATGGCCGTCCGAAGAATCGATATCCACAAGGTGCAACATTATCTGTGCAAGGTGAAACATTCGTCCAAAAAGCCGAAACAGCGCCGTTCGACTTTTAGAAGTGGGTGCAGGGATTTGAAATGGAACAGTACCATGGTGAACCGCTCTCCAGGAAAGGTAAATCGAAGACCAGCAACGGTGATCCCGTTTTAACGTAAAAATTCACGTGATGGAAAAAAGAAGGCCAAAAAACTCCAAAGACCCGATTGAGGTTCGGATATTCTTTTTTGGGTTTGAAACTATTCATTGACGGCTTACAGCTGTCAAGGCCGTAGAACTCACCGAGTGCTTCGTTTTGACTAGTTATGGCTCCCGTAACTCTAAACGAGACAACAGTTATGGCCGTCCGAAGAATCGATATCCACAGGGTGCAACATTCGCTGTGCAAGGTGCAACATTCGTCCAAAAAGCCGAAACAGCGTCGTTCGACTTTTAGAAGTGGGTGCAGGGATTTGGAATGGAACAGTACCATGGTGAACCACTATCCAGGGAAGGTAAATCGAAGACCAGCAACTGTGATCCCGTTTTAACGTAAAAATTCACGTGATGGAAAAAAGAAGGCCAAAAAACTTCAGAGACCCGATTGAGGTTCGGATAGCCTTTTATGGGTTTGAAACTTTCCATTGACGGCTTACAGTAGTCAAGGCCATAGAACTCACCGAGAGCTTCGTTTTGACTGGTTATGGCTCCCGTAACTCTGAACAAGAAAACAGTTATGGCCGTCCGAAGAATCGATATCCACAGGGTGCAACATTCGCTGTGCAAGGTGCAACATTCGTCCAAAAAGCCGAAACAGTGCCGTTCGAATTTTAAAAGTGGGTGCAGTGATTTGAAATGGAACAGTACCATGGTGAACCGCTCTCCAGGGAAGGTAAATCGAAGACCAGCAACTGTGATCCCGTTTTAACGTAAAAATTCACGTGATGGAAAAAAGAAGGCCAAAAAACTTCAGAGACCCGATTGAGGTTCGGATAGCCTTTTTTGGGTTTGAAACTATCCGTTGACGGCTTACAGCCATCAAGGCCGTAGAACTCACCTAGAGCTTCGTTTTGACTAGTTATGGCTCCCGTAACTCTAAACGAGACAACAGTTATGGCCGTCCGAAGAATCGATATCCACAGGGTGCAACATTCGATGTGCAAGGTGCAACATTCGTCCAAAAAGCCGAAACAGCGCCATTCGACTTTTAAAAGTGGGTGTAGTGATTTGAAATGGAACAGTACCATGGTGAACCGCTCTCCAGGGAAGGTAAATCGAAGACCAGCAACGGTGATCCCGTTTTAACGTAAAAATTCACGTGATGGAAAAAAGAAGGCCAAAAAACTCCAGAGACCCGATAGAGGTTCGAATAGCCTTTTTTGGGTTTGAAACTATCCATTGATGGCTTACAGCCATCAAGGCTGTAGAACTCACCGAGAGCTTCGTTTTGACTGGTTATGGCTCCCGTAACTCTAAACGAGACAACAGTTATGGCCGTCCGAAGAATCGATATCCACAGTGTGCAACGTTCGCTGTGCAAGGTGCAACATTCGTCCAAAAATCCGAAACAGCGCCGTTCGACTTTTAGAAGTGGGTGCAGGGATTTGAAATGGAACAGTACCATGGTGAACCGCTCTCCAGGGAAGGTAAATCGAAGACCAACAACGGTGACCCCGTTTTAACGTAAAAATTCACGTGATGGAAAAAAGAAGGCCAAAAAACTTCAGAGACCCGATTGAGGTTCGGATAACCTTTTTTGGATTTGAAACTATCCGTTGACGGCTTACAATAGTCAAGGCCGTAGACCTCACCGAGAGCTTCGTTTTGACTAGTTATGGCTCCCGTAACTCTAAACGAGACAACAGTTATGGCCGTCCGAAGAATCGATATCCACAGGGTGCAACATTCGCTGTGCAAGGTGCAACATTCGTCCAAAAAGCCGAAACAGCGCCGTTCGACTTTTAGAAGTGGGTGCAGGGATTTGAAATGGAACAGTACCATGGTGAACCGCTCTCCAGGGAAGGTAAATCGAAGACCAGCAACGGTGATCCCGTTTTAACGTAAAAATTCACGTGATGGAAAAAAGAAGGCCAAAAAACTCCAGAGACTCGATTGAGGTTCGGATATCCTTTTTTGGGTTTGAAACAATCCGTTGATGGCTTACAGCTGTCAAGGCCGTAGAACTCACCGAGTGCTTCGTTTTGACTGGTTATGGCTCCCGTAACTCTAAACGAGACAACAGTTATGGCCGTCCGAAGAATAGATATCCATAGGGTGCAACATTCGCTGTGCAAGGTGCAACATTCGTCCAAAAAGCCGAAACAGCGTCGTTCGACTTTTAGAAGTGGGTGCAGGGATTTGAAATGGAACAGTACCATGGTTAACCGCTATCCAGGGAAGGTAAATCGAAGACCAGCAACTGTGATCCCGTTTTAACGTAAAAATTCACGTGATGGAAAAGAGAAGGCCAAAAAACTTTAGAGACCCGATTGAGGTTCGGATAGCCTTTTTTGGGTTTGAAACTATCCGTTGACGGCTTATAGCTGTCAAGGCCATAGAACTCACCGAGAGCTTCGTTTTGACAGGTTATGGCTCCCGTAACTCTGAACAAGAAAACAGTTATGGCCGTCCGAAGAATCGATATCCACAGGGTGCAACATTCGCTGTGCAAGGTGCAACATTCGTCCAAAAAGCCGAAATAGCGCCGTTCGACTTTTAGAAGTGGGTGCAGGGATTTGAAATGGAACAGTACCATGGTGAACCGCTCTCTAGGGAAGGTAAATCGAAGACCAGCAACGGTGATCCCGTTTTAACGTAAAAATTCATGTGATGGAAAAAAGAAGGCCAAAAAACTCCAAAGACCCGATTGAGGTTCGGATAGCCTTTTTTGGGTTTGAAACTATCCGTTGATGGCTTACAGCAGTCAAGGCCGTAGAACTCACCGAGAGCTTCGTTTTGACTAGTTATGGCTCCCGTAACTCTAAACGAGACAACAGTTATGGCCGTCCGAAGAATCGATATCCACAGGGTGCAACATTCGTTGTGCAAGGTGCAACATTCGTCCAAAAAGCCGAAACAGCGCCGTTCGACTTTTAAAAGTGGGTGCGGGGATTTGAAATGGAACAGTACCATGGTGAACCGCTCTCCAGGGAAGGTAAATCGAAGACCAGCAACGGTGATCCAGTTTTAACGTAAAAATTCACGTGATGGAAAAAAGAAGGCCAAAAAACTCCAGAGACCCGATTGAGGTTCGGATAGCCTTTTTTGGGTTTGAAACTATCCGTTGATGGCTTGCAGCCATCAAGGCTGTAGAACTCACCAAGAGCTTCGTTTTGACTGGTTATGGCTCCCGTAACTCTAAACGAGACAACAGTTATGGCCGTCCGAAGAATCGATATCCACAGGGTGCAACATTCGCTGTGCAAGGTGCAACATTCGTGCAAAAAGCCGAAACAGCGCCGTTCGACTTTTAGAAGTGGGTGCAGGGATTTGAAATGGAACAGTACCATGGTGAACCGCTCTCCAGGGAAGGTAAATCGAAGACCAACAACGGTGATCCCGTTTTAACGTAAAAATTCACGTGATGGAAAAAAGAAGGCCAAAAAACTTTAGAGACCCGATTGAGGTTCGGATAACCTTTTTTGGATTTGAAACTATCCGTTGATGGCTTACAGCTGTCAAGGCCGTAGAACTCACCGAGTGCTTCGTTTTGACATGTTATGGCTCCCGTAACTCTAAACGAGACAACAGTTATGGCCGTCCGAAGAATCGATATCCACAGGGTGCAACATTCGCTGTGCAAGGTGCAACATTCGTCCAAAAAGCCGAAATAGCGCCGTTCGACTTTTAGAAGTGGGTGCAGGGATTTCAAATGGAACAATACCATGGTGAACCGCTATCCAGGGAAGGTAAATCGAAGACCAGCAACGGTGATCCCTTTTAACGTAAAAATTCACGTGATGGAAAAAAGAAGGCCAAAAAACTTCAAAGACCCGATCGAGGTTCGGATAGCCTTTTTTGGATTTGAAACTATCCGTTGACGGCTTATAGCTGTCAAGACCGTAGAACTCACCGAGAGCTTTGTTTTAACTGGTTATGGCTCCCGTAACTCTAAACGAGACAACACTTATGGCCGTCCGAAGAATCGATATCCACAGGGTGCAACATTATCTGTGCAAGGTGAAACATTCGTCCAAAAAGCCGAAACAGCGCCGTTCGACTTTTAGAAGTGGGTGCAGGGATTTGAAATGGAACAGTACCATGGTGAACCGCTCTCCAGGAAAGGTAAATCGAAGACCAGCAACAGTGATCCCGTTTTAACGTAAAAATTCACGTGATGGAAAAAAGAAGGCCAAAAAACTCCAAAGACCCGATTGAGGTTCGGATATTCTTTTTTGGGTTTGAAACTATTCATTGACGGCTTACAGCTGTCAAGGCCGTAGAACTCACCGAGTGCTTCGTTTTGACTGGTTATGGCTCCCGTAACTCTAAACGAGACAACAGTTATGGCCGTCAGAAGAATCGATATCCACAGGGTGCAACATTCGCTGTGCAAGGTGCAACATTCGTCCAAAAAGCCGAAACAGCGTCGTTCGACTTTTAGAAGTGGGTGCAGGGATTTGGAATGGAACAGTACCATGGTGAACCGCTATCCAGGGAAGGTAAATCGAAGACCAGCAACTGTGATCCCGTTTTAACGTAAAAATTCACGTGATGGAAAAAAGAAGGCCAAAAAACTTTAGAGACCCGATTGAGGTTCGGATAGCCTTTTTTGGGTTTGAAACTTTCCGTTGACGGCTTATAGCAGTCAAGGCCATAGAACTCACCGAGAGCGTCGTTTTGACTGGTTATGGCTCCCGTAACTCTGAACAAGAAAACAGTTATGGCCGTCCGAAGAATCGATATCCACAGGGTGCAACATTCGCTGTGCAAGGTGCATCATTCGTCCAAAAAGCCGAAACAGCGCCGTTCGACTTTTGGAAGTGGGTGCAGGGATTTGAAATGGAACAGTACCATGGTGAACCGTTCTCCATGGAAGGTAAATCGAAGACCAGCAACGGTGATCCCGTTTTAACGTAAAAATTCACGTGATGGAAAAAAGAAGGCCAAAAAACTTCAGAGACCCGATTGAGGTTCGGATAACCTTTTTTGGATTTGAAACTATCCGTTGATGGCTTCCAGCTGTCAAGGCCGTAGAACTCACCGAGTGCTTCGTTTTGACTGGTTATGGCTCCCGTAACTCTAAACGAGACAACAGTTATGGCCGTCTGAAGAATCAATATCCACAGGGTGCAACATTCGCTGTGCAAGGTGCAACATTCGTCCAAAAAGCCGAAATAGCACCGTTCGACTTTTAGAAGTGGGTGCAGGGATTTCAAATGGAACAGTACCATGGTGAACCGCTATCCAGGGAAGGTAAATCGAAGACCAGCAACGGTGATCCCATTTTAACGTAAAAATTCACGTGATGGAAAAAAGAAGGCCAAAAAACTTCAAAGACCCGATCGAGGTTCGGATAGCCTTTTTTGGATTTGAAACTATCCGTTGACGGCTTATAGCTGTCAAGACCGTAGAACTCACCGAGAGCTTTGTTTTGACTGGTTATGCCTCCCGTAACTCTAAACGAGACAACAGTTATGGCCGTCCGAAGAATCGATATCCACAGGGTGCAACATTATCTGTGCAAGGTGAAACATTCGTCCAAAAAGCCGAAACAGCGCCGTTCGACTTTTAGAAGTGGGTGCAGGGATTTGAAATGGAACAGTACCATGGTGAACCGCTCTCCAGGAAAGGTAAATCGAAGACCAGCAACGGTGATCCCGTTTTAACGTAAAAATTCACCAGATGGAAAAAAGAAGGCCAAAAAACTCCAAAGACCCGATTGAGGTTCGGATATCCTTTTTTGGGTTTGAAACTATCCGTTGACGGCTTACAGCTGTCAAGGTCGTAGAACTCACCGAGTGCTTCGTTTTGACTGGTTATGGCTCCCGTAACTCTAAACGAGACAACAGTTATGGCCGTCCGAAGAATCGATATCCACAGGGTGCAACATTCGCTGTGCAAGGTGCAACATTCGTCCAAAAAGCCGAAACAGCGTCGTTCGACTTTTAGAAGTGGGTGCAGGGATTTGGAATGGAACAGTACCATGGTGAACCGCTATCCAGGGAAGGTAAATCGAAGACCAGCAACTGTGATCCCGTTTTAACGTAAAAATTCACGTGATGGAAAAAAGAAGGCCAAAAAACTTTAGAGACCCGATTGAGGTTCGGATAGCCTTTTTTGGGTTTGAAACTTTCCGTTGACGGCTTACAGCTGTCAAGGCCATAGAACTCACCGAGAGCTTCGTTTTGACTGGTTATGGCTCCCGTAACTCTGAACAAGAAAACAGTTATGGCCGTCCGAAGAATCGATATCCACAGGGTGCAACATTCGCTGTGCAAGGTGCAACATTCGTCCAAAAAGCCGAAACAGCGCCGTTCGACTTTTAGAAGTGGGTGCAGGGATTTGAAATGGAACAGTACCATGGTGAACCGCTCTCCATGGAAGGTAAATCGAAGACCAGCAACGGCGATCTCGTTTTAACGTAAAAATTCACGTGATGGAAAAAAGAAGGCCAAAAAACTTCAGAGACCCGATTGAGGTTCGGATAGCCTTTTTTGGGTTTGAAACTATCCATCGACGGCTTACAGCCATCAAGGCCGTAGAACTCACCGAGAGCTTCGTTTTGACTATTATGGATCCCGTAACTCTAAACGAGACAACAGTTATGGCCGTCCGAAGAATCGATATCCACAGGGTGCAACATTCGCTGTGCAAGGTGCAACATTCGTCCAAAAAGCCGAAACAGCGCCGTTCGACTTTTAAAAGTGGGTGCAGTGATTTGAAATGGAACAGTACCATGGTGAACCGCTCTCCAGGCAAGGTAAATCGAAGACCAGCAACGGTGATCCCGTTTTAACGTAAAAATTCACGTGATGGAAAAAAGAAGGCCAAAAAACTCCAGAGACCCGATTGAGGTTCGAATAGCCTTTTTTGGGTTTGAAACTATCCATTGATGGCTTACAGCCATCAAGGCTATAGAACTCACCGAGAGCTTCGTTTTGACTGGTTATGGCTCCCGTAACTCTAAACGAGACAACAGTTATGGCCGTCCGAAGAATCGATATCCACAGGGTGCAACATTCGCTGTGCAAGGTGCAACATTCGTCCAAAAATCCGAAACAGCGTCGTTCGACTTTTAGAAGTGGGTGCAGGGATTTGAAATGGAACAGTACCATGGTGAACCGCTCTCCAGGGAAGGTAAATCGAAGACCAACAACGGTGACCCCGTTTTAACGTAAAAATTCACGTGATGGAAAAAAGAAGGCCAAAAAACTTCAGAGACACGATTGAGGTTCGGATAACCTTTTTTGGATTTGAAACTATCCGTTGACGGCTTACAACAGTCAAGGCCGTAGACCTCACCGAGAGCTTCGTTTTGACTGGTTATGGCTCCCGTAACTCTAAACGAGACAACAGTTATGGCCGTCCGAAGAATCGATATCCACAGGGTGCAACATTCGTTGTGCAAGGTGCAACATTCGTCCAAAAAGCCGAAACAGCGCCGTTCGACTTTCAGAAGTGGGTGCAGGGATTTGAAATGGAATAGTACCATGGTGAACCGCTCTCCAGGGAAGGTAAATCGAAGACCAGCAACGGTGATCCCGTTTTAACGTAAAAATTCACGTGATGGAAAAAAGAAGGCCAAAAAACTTCAAAGACCCGATTGAGGTTCGGATAGCCTTTTTGGGTTTGAAACTATCCGTTGACGGCTTAAAGCTGTCAAGGCCGTAGAACTCACCGAGAGCTTCGTTTTGACTGGTTATGGCTCCCGTAACTCTATAACAGTTATGGTCGTCCGAAGAATCGATATGCACAGGGTGCAACATTCGCTGTGCAGGGTGCAACATTCGTCCAAAAAGCCGAAACATCGCCGTTCGACTTTTAGAAGTGGGTGCAGGGATTTGAAATGGAATAGTACCATGGTGAATCGCTCTCCAGGGAAGGTAAATCGAAGACCAGCAACGGTGATCCCGTTTTAACGTAAAAATTCACGTGATGGAAAAAAGAAGGCCAAAAAACATCAGAGACCCGATTGAGGTTCGGATAGCCTTTTTTGGGTTTGAAACTATCCGTTGACGGCTTACAGCCGTCAAGGCCGTAGAACTCACCGAAAGCTTCGTTTTGACAGGTTATGGCTCCCGTAACTCTGAACAAGAAAACAGTTATGGCCGTCCGAAGAATCGATATCCACAGGGTGCAACATTCGCTGTGCAAGGTACAACATTCGTCCAAAAAGCCGAAACAGCGCCGTTCGACTTTTAGAAGTGGGTGCAGGGATTTGAAATGGAACAGTACCATGGTGAACCGCTCTCCATGGAAGGTAAATCGAAGACCAGCAACGGTGATCCCGTTTTAAAGTAAAAATTCACGTGCTGGAAAAAAGAAGGCCAAAAAACTTCAGAGACCCGATTGAGGTTCGGATAGCCTTTTTGGGTTTGAAACTATCCGTTGACGGCTTAAAGCTGTCAAGGCCGTAGAACTCACCGAGAGCTTCGTTTTGACTGGTTATGGCTCCCGTAACTCTATAACAGTTATGGTCGTCCGAAGAATCGATATGCACAGGGTGCAACATTCGCTGTGCAGGGTGCAACATTCGTCCAAAAAGCATAAACATCGCCGTTCGACTTTTAGAAGTGGGTGCAGGGATTTGAAATGGAACAGTACCATGGTGAACCGCTCTCCAGGGAAGGTAAATCGAAGACCAGCAACGGTGATCCCGTTTTAACGTAAAAATTCACGTGATGGAAAAAAGAAGGCCAAAAAACATCAGAGACCCGATTGAGGTTCAGATAGCCTTTTTTGGGTTTGAAACTATCCGTTGACGGCTTACAGCCGTCAAGGCCGTAGAACTCACCGAGAGCTTCGTTTTGACAGGTTATGGCTCCCGTAACTCTGAACAAGAAAATAGTTATGGCCGTCCGAAGAATCGATATCCACAGGGTGCAACATTCGCCGTGCAAGGTACAACATTCGTCCAAAAAGCCGAAATAGCGCCGTTCGACTTTTAGAAGTGGGTGCAGGGATTTGAAATGGAATAGTACCATGGTGAACCGCTCTCTAGGGAAGGTTAATCGAAGACCAGCAACGGTGATCCCGTTTTAACGTAAAAATTCATGTGATGGAAAAAAGAAGGCCAAAAAACTCCAAAGACCCGATTGAGGTTCGGATAGCCTTTTTTGGGTTTGAAACTATCCGTTGACGGCTTACAGCAGTCAAGGCCGTAGAACTCACCGAGTGCTTCGTTTTGACTGGTTATGGCTCTCGTAACTCTAAACGAGAAAACAGTTATGGCCGTCCGAAGAATCGATATCCACAGGGTGCAACATTCGCTGTGCAAGGTGCAACATTCGTCCAAAAAGCCAAAACAGCGCCGTTCGACTTTTAGAAGTGGGTGCAGGGATTTGAAATGGAACGGTACCATGGTGAACCGCTCTCCATGGAAGGTAAATCGAAGACCAGCAACGGTGATCCCGTTTTAACGGAAAAATTCACGTGATGGAAAAAAGAAGGCCAAAAAACTTCAGAGACCCGATTGAGGTTCAGATAGCCGTTTTTGGGTTTGAAACTATCCGTTGACGGCTTACAGCCATCAAGGCCGTAGAACTCACCGAGAGCTTCGTTTTGACTGGTTACGGCTCTCGTAACTCTAAACGAGACAACAGTTATGGCCGTCCGAAGAATCGATATCCACAGGGTGCAACATTCGCTGTGCAAGGTGCAACATTCGTGCAAAAAGCCGAAACAGCGCCGTTCGGCTTTTAAAAGTGGGTGAAGGGATTTGAAATGGAATAGTACCATGGTGAACCGCTCTCCAGGGAAGGTAAATCGAAGACCAGCAACGGTGATCCCGTTTTAACGTAAAAATTCACGTGATGGAAAAAAGAAGGCCAAAAAACATCAAAGACCCGATTGAGGTTCGGATAACCTTTTTTGGATTTGAAACTATCCGTTGATGGCTTACAGCTGTCATGGCCGTAGAACTCACCGAGTGCTTCGTTTTGACTGGTTATGGCTCCCGTAACTCTAAACGAGACAACAGTTATGGCCGTCCGAAGAATCGATATCCACAGGGTGCAACATTCGCTGTACAAGGTGCAACATTCGTCCAAAAAGCCGAAATAGCGCCGTTCGACTTTTAGAAGTGGGTGTAGGGATTTGAAATCGAACAGTACCATCGTGAACCGCTCTCCAGGGAAGGTAAATCGAAGACCAGCAACGGTGATCCCGTTTTAACGTAAAAATTCACGTGATGGAAAAAGAAGGCCAAAAAACTCCAGAGACCCGATTGAGGTTCGGATATCCTTTTTTGGCTTTGAAACTATCCGTTGACGGCTTACAGCTGTCAAGGCCGTAGAACTCACCGAGTGCTTCGTTTTGACTGGTTATGGCTCCCGTAACTCTAAACGAGACAACAGTTATGGCCGTCCGAAGAATCGATATCCACAGGGTGCAACATTATCTGTGCAAGGTGAAACATTCGTCCAAAAAGCCGAAACAGCGCCGTTCGACTTTTAGAAGTGGGTGCAGGGATTTGAAATGGAACAGTACCATGGTGAACCGCTCTCCAGGGAAGGTAAATCGAAGACCAGCAACGGTGATCCCGTTTTAACGTAAAAATTCACGTGATGGAAAAAGAAGGCCAAGAAACTCCAGAGACCCGATTGAGGTTCGGATATCCTTTTTTGGCTTTGAAACTATCCGTTGACGGCTTACAGCTGTCAAGGCCGTAGAACTCACCGAGTGCTTCGTTTTGACTGGTTATGGCTCCCGTAACTCTAAACGAGACAACTGTTATGGCCGTCCGAAGAATCGATATCCACAAGGTGCAACATTCGGTGTGCAAGGTGCAACATTCGTCCAAAAAGCCGAAACAGCGTCGTTCGACTTTTAGAAGTGGGTGCAGGGATTTGGAATGGAACAGTACCATGGTGAACCGCTATCCAGGGAAGGTAAATCGAAGACCAGCAACTGTGATCCCGTTTTAACGTAAAAATTCACGTGATGGAAAAAAGAAGGCCAAAAAACTTTAGAGACCCGATTGAGGTTCGGATAGCCTTTTTTGGGTTTGAAACTTTCTGTTGACGGCTTATAGCTGTCAAGGCCATAGAACTCACCGAGAGCTTCGTTTTGACTGGTTATGGCTCCCGTAACTCTGAACAAGAAAACAGTTATGGCCGTCCGAAGAATAGATATCCACAGGGTGCAACATTCGCTGTGCAAGGTGCAACATTCGTCCAAAAAGCCGAAACAGCACCGTTCGACTTTTAGAAGCGGGTGTAGGGATTTGAAATGGAACAGTACCATGGTGAACCGCTCTCCATGGAAGGTAAATCGAAGACCAGCAACGGTGATCCCGTTTTAACGTAAAAATTCACGTGATGGAAAAAAGAAGGCCAAAAAACTCCAAAGACCCGATTGAGGTTCGAATATCCTTTTTTTGGGTTTGAAACTATCCGTTGACGGCTTACAGCCATCAAGGCCGTAGAACTCACCGAGAGCTTCGTTTTGACTAGTTATGGCTCCCGTAACTCTAAACGAGACAACAGTTATGGCCGTCCGAAGAATCGATATCCACAGGGTGCAACATTCGTCCAAAAAGCCGAAACAGCGCCGTTCGACTTTTAAAAGTGGGTGCAGGGATTTGAAATGGAACAGTACCATGGTGAACCGCTCTCCAGGGAAGGTAAATCGAAGACCAGCAACGGTGATCCCGTTTTAACGTAAAAATTCACGTGATGGAAAAAAGAAGGCCAAAAAACTCCAGAGACCCGATTGAGGTTCGGATAGCCTTTTTTGGGTTTGAAACTATCAATTGATGGCTTACAGCCATCAAGGCTGTAGAACTCACCGAGAGCTTCGTTTTGACTGGTTATGGCTCCCGTAACTCTAAACGAGACAATAGTTATGGCTGTCCGAAGAATCGATATCCACAGGGTGCAACGTTCGCTGTGCAAGGTGCAACATTCGTCCAAATATCCGAAACAGCGCCGTTCGACTTTTAGAAGTGGGTGCAGGGATTTGAAATGGAACAGTACCATGGTGAACCGCTCTCCAGGGAAGGTAAATCGAAGACCAACAACGGTGACCCCGTTTTAACGTAAAAATTCACGTGATGGAAAAAAGAAGGCCAAAAAACATCAGAGACCCGATTGAGGTTCGGATAACCTTTTTTGGATTTGAAACTATCCGTTGACGGCTTACAACAGTCAAGGCCGTAGACCTCACCGAGAGCTTCGTTTTGACTGGTTATGGCTCCCGTAACTCTAAACGAGACAATAGTTATGGCCGTCCGAAGAATCGATATCCACAGGGTGCAACGTTCGCTGTGCAAGGTGCAACATTCGTCCAAATATCCGAAACAGCGCCGTTCGACTTTTAGAAGTGGGTGCAGGGATTTGAAATGGAACAGTACCATGGTGAACCGCTCTCCAGGGAAGGTAAATCGAAGACCAACAACGGTGACCCCGTTTTAACGTAAAAATTCACGTGATGGAAAAAAGAAGGCCAAAAAACATCAGAGACCCGATTGAGGTTCGGATAACCTTTTTTGGATTTGAAACTATCCGTTGATGGCTTACAACAGTCAAGGCCGTAGACCTCACCGAGAGCTTCGTTTTGACTGGTTATGGCTCCCGTAACTCTAAACGAGACAACAATTATGGCCGTCCGAAGAATCGATATCCACAGGGTGCAACATTCGCTGTGCAAGGTGCAACATTCGTCCAAAAAGCCGAAACAGCGCCGTTCGACTTTTAGAAGTGGGTGCAGGGATTTGAAATGGAATAGTACCATGGTGAACCGCTCTCCAGGGAAGGTAAATCGAAGACCAGCAACGGTGATCCCGTTTTAACGTAAAAATTCACGTGATAGAAAAAAGAAGGCCAAAAAACTTCAGAGACCCGATTGAGGTTCGGATAGCCTTTTTGGGTTTGAAACTATCCATTGACCGCTTAAAGCTGTCAAGGCCGTAGAACTCACCGAGAGCTTCGTTTTGACTGGTTATGGCTCCCGTAACTCTACAACAGTTATGGTCGTCCGAAGAATCGATATCCACAGGGTGCAACATTCGCTGTGCAAGGTGCAACATTCGTCCAAAAAGCCGAAACAGCGCCGTTCGACTTTTAGAAGTGGGTGCAGGGATTTGAAATGGAACAGTACCATGGTGAACCGCTCTCCAGGGAAGGTAAATCGAAGACCAGCAACGGTGATCCCGTTTTAACGTAAAAATTCACGTGATGGAAAAAAGAAGGCCAAAAAACATCAGAGACCCGATTGAGGTTCGGATAGCCTTTTTTGGGTTTGAAACTATCCGTTGACGGCTTACAGCCGTCAAGGCCGTAGAACTCACCGAGAGATTCGTTTTGACTGGTTATGGCTCCCATAACTCTAAACGAGACAACAGTTATGGCCATTCGAAGAATCGATATCCATAGGGTGCAACATTAGCTGTGCAAGGTGCAACATTCGTCCAAAAAGCCGAAATAGCACCGTTCGACTTTTAGAAGTGGGTGCAGGGATTTGAAATGGAACAGTACCATGGTGAACCGCTCTCCATGGAAGGTAAATCGAAGACCAGCAACGGTGATCCTGTTTTAACGTAAAAATTCACGTGATGGAAAAAAGAAGGCCAAAAAACTCCAAAGACCCGATTGAGGTTCGGATAGCCTTTTTTGGGTTTGAAACTATCCGTTGATGGCTTACAGCTGTCAAGGCCGTAGAACTCACCGAGAGCTTCGTTTTGACTTGTTATGGCTCCCGTAACTCTAAACGAGACAACAGTTATGGCCGTCCGAAGAATCGATATCCACAGGGTGCAACATTCGCTGTGCAAGGTGCAACATTCGTCCAAAAAGCCGAAACATCGCCGTTTGACTTTGAGAAGTGGATGCAGGGATTTGAAATGGAACAGTACCATGGTGAACCGCTCTCCAGGGAAGGTAAATCGAAGACCAGCAACTGTGATCCCGTTTTAACGTAAAAATTCACGTGATGGAAAAAAGAAGGCCAAAAAACTCCAGAGACCCGATTGAGGTTCGGATAGCCTTTTTTGGGTTTGAAACTATCCGTTGATGGCTTTTAGCCATCAAGGCCGTAGAACTCACCGAGAGCTTCGTTTTGACTGGTTATGGCTCCCGTAACTCTAAACGAGACAACAGTTATGGCCGTCCGAAGAATCGATATCTACAGGGTGCGACATTCGCTGTGCAAGGTGCAACATTCGTCCAAAAATCCGAAATAGCGTCGTTCGACTTTTAGAAGTGGGTGTAGGGATTTGAAATGGAACAATACCATGGTGAACCGCTCTCCAGGGAAGGTAAATCGAAGACCAGCAATGGTGATCCCGTTTTAACGTAAAAATTCACGTGATGGAAAAAAGAAGGCCAAAAAACTTCAAATACCCGATTGAGG
>JASFAW010000022.1:2831384-2893465 GCA_030737815.1 Allium fistulosum
TATCCATAGGGTGCAACATTCGCTGTGCAAGGTGCAACATTCATCCAAAAAGCCGAAAAAGCGCTGTTCGTCTTTTAGAAGTGGGTGCAGGGATTTGAAATGAAACAGTACCATAGTGAACCGCTCTCCCGGAAAGGTAAATCGAAGACCAGCAACGGTGATCCCGTTTTAACGTAAAAATTCACGTGATGGAAAAAAGAAGACCAAAAAACATCAGAGACCCGATTGAGGTTCGGATAACCTTTTTTGGGTTTGAAACTATCTGTTGACGGCTTACAACTGTCAACGCCATAAAACTCACCAAGAGCTTCGTTTTGACTGGTTATGGCTCCCGTAACTCTAAACGAGACAACAGTTATGGCCGTTTGAAGAATCGATATCCACAGGGTGCAACATTCGCTGTGCAAGGTGCAACATTCGTCCAAAAAGCCGAAAAAGCGCCGTTCGACTTTTAGAAGTGGGTGTAGGGATTTGAAATGGAACAGTACCATGGTGAACCGCTCTCCAGGGAAGGTAAATCGAAGACCAGCAACGGTGATCCCGTTTTAATGTAAAAATTCACGTGATGGAAAAAAGAAGGCCAAAAAACATCAGAGACCCGATTGAGGTTCGGATAGCCTTTTTTGGATTTGAAACTATCTGTTGACGGCTTACAGCCGTCAAAGCCGTAGAACTCACCGAGAGCTTCGTTTTGACTGGTTATACCTTCCGTAACTCAAAACGAGACAACAGTTATGGCCGTCCGAAGAATCGATATCCATAGGGTGCAACATTCGCTGTGCAAGGTGCAACATTCATCCAAAAAGCCGAAAAAGCGCTGTTCGTCTTTTAGAAGTGGGTGCAGGGATTTGAAATGAAACAGTACCATGGTGAACCGCTCTCCGGGAAAGGTAAATCGAAGACCAGCAACGGTGATCCCGTTTTAACGTAAAAATTCACGTGATGGAAAAAAGAAGACCAAAAAACATCAGAGACCCGATTGAGGTTCGGATAACCTTTTTTGGGTTTGAAACTATCTGTTGACGGCTTACAACTGTCAACGCCATGAAACTTACCAAGAGCTTCGTTTTGACTGGTTATGGCTCCCGTAACTCTAAACGAGACAACAGTTATGGCCGTTTGAAGAATCGATATCCACAGGGTGCAACATTCGCTGTGCAAGGTGCAACATTCGTCCAAAAAGCCGAAAAAGCGCCGTTCGACTTTTAGAAGTGGGTGCAGGGATTTGAAATGGAACAGTACCATGGTGAACCGCTCTCCAGGGAAGGTAAATCGAAGACCAGCAACGGTGATCCCGTTTTAATGTAAAAATTCACGTGATGGAAAAAAGAAGGCCAAAAAACATCAGAGACCCGATTGAGGTTCGGATAGCCTTTTTTGGATTTGAAACTATCTGTTGACGGCTTACAGCCGTCAAAGCCGTAGAACTCACCGAGAGCTTCGTTTTGACTGGTTATGCCTTCCGTAACTCAAAACGAGACAACAGTTATGGCAGTCCGAAGAATCGATATCCATAGGGTGCAACATTCGTTGTGCAAGGTGCAACATTCATCCAAAAAGCCGAAAAAGCGTTGTTCGTCTTTTAGAAGTGGGTGCAGGGATTTGAAATGAAACAGTACCATGGTGAACCGCTCTCCGGGAAAGGTAAATCGAAGACCAGCAACTGTGATCCCGTTTTAACGTAAAAATTCACGTGATGGAAAAAAGAAGACCAAAAAACATCAGAGACCCGATTGAGGTTCGAATAACCTTTTTTGGGTTTGAAACTATCTGTTGACGGCTTACAACTATCAACGCCATAAAACTCACCAAGAGCTTCGTTTTGACTGGTTATGGCTCCCTTAACTCTAAACGAGACAACAGTTATTGCCGTCCAAAGAATCGATATCCACAGGGTGCAACATTCGCTGTGCAAGGTGCAACATTCATCCAAAAAGCCGAAAAAGCGCCGTTCGACTTTAAGAAGTGGGTGCAGGGATTTGAAATGGAACAGTACCATGGTGAACCGCTCTCCAGGGAAGGTAAATCGAAGACCAGCAACGGTGATCCCGTTTTAACGTAAAAATTCACGTGATGGAAAAAAGAAGGCCAAAAAACATCAGAAACCCGATTGAGGTTCGGATAGCCTTTTTTGGGTTTGAAACTATCTGTTGATGGCTTACAGCTGTCAAGGCCGTAGAACTCACCGAGAACTTCGTTTTGACTGATTATGGCTCCCGTAACTCTAAACGAGACAACAGTTATGGCCGTCCGAAGAATCGATATCCACAGGGTGCAACATTCGCTGTGCAAGGTGCAACATTCGTTCAAAAAGCCGAAATAGCGCCGTTCGACTTTTAGAAGTAGGTGAAGGAATTTGAAATGGAACAGTACTATGGTGAACCGCTCTTCAGGGAAGGTAAATCGAAGACCAGCAACGGTGATCCCGTTTTAACGTAAAAATTCACGTGATGGAAAAAAGAAGGCCAAAAAACTTCAGAGACCCGATTGAGGTTCGGATAGCCTTTTTTGGGTTTGAAACTATCCGTTGATGGCTTACAGCTGTCAAGGCCATAGAACTCACCGAGAGCTTCGTTTTGACTGGTTATTGCTCCCGTAACTCTAAACGAGACAACAGTTATGGCCGTCCGAAGAATCGATGTCCACAGGGTGCAACATTCGCTGTGCAAGGTGCAACATTCGTCCAAAGAGCCGAAACAGCCTCGTTCGACTTTTAGAAGTGGGTGCCGGGATTTGAAATGGAACAGTACCATGGTGAACCGCTCTCCAGGGAAGGTAAATCGAAGACCAGCAACGGTGATCCCGTTTTAACGTAAAAATTCACGTGATGGAAAAAAGAAGGCCAAAAAACATCAGAAACCCGATTGAGGTTCGGATAGCCTTTTTTGGGTTTGAAACTATCCGTTGACGGCTTACAGCTGTCAAGGCCGTAGAACTCACCGAGAGCTTCGTTTTGACTGATTATGGCTCCCGTAACTCTAAACGAGACAACAATTATGGCCGTCCGAAGAATCGATATCCACAGGGTGCAACCTTCGCTGTGCAAGGTGCAACATTCGTCCAAAAAGCCGAAATAGCGCCGTTCGACTTTTAGAAGTAGGTGAAGGGATTTGAAATGGAACAGTACTATGGTGAACCACTCTCCAGGGAAGGTAAATCGAAGACCAGCAACGGTGATCCCGTTTTAACGTAAAAATTCACGTGATGGAAAAAAGAAGGCCAAAAAACTTCAGAGACCCGATTGAGGTTCGGATAGCCTTTTTTGGGTTTGAAACTATCCGTTGACGGCTTACAGCTGTCAAAGCCATAGAACTCACCGAGAGCTTCGTTTTGACTGGTTATTGCTCCCGTAACTCTAAACGAGACAACAATTATGGCCGTCCGAAGAATCGATATCCACAGGGTGCAACATTCGCTGTGCAAGGTGCAACATTCGTCCAAAAAGCCGAAACAGCCTCGTTCGACTTTTAGAAGTGGGTGCAGGGATTTGAAATGGAACAGTACCATGGTGAACCGCTCTCCAGGGAAGGTAAATCGAAGACCAGCAACGGTGATCCCGTTTTAACGTAAAAATTCACGTGATGGAAAAAAGAAGGCCAAAAAACATCAGAGACCCAATTGAGGTTCGGATAGCCTTTTTTGGGTTTGAAACTATATGTTGACGGCTTACAGCCGTCAAAGCCGTAGAACTCACCGAGAGCTTCGTTTTGACTGGTTATGGCTCCCGTAACTCTAAACGAGACAACAGTTATGGCCGTACGAAGAATCGATATCCACAGGGTGCAACATTCGCTGTGCAAGGTGCAACATTCGTCCAAAAAGCCGAAAAAGCGCCGTTCGTCTTTTAGAAGTGGGTGCAGGGATTTGAAATGAAACAGTACCATGGTGAACCGCTCTCCGGGAAAGGTAAATCGAAGACCAGCAACGGTGATGCCGTTTTAACGTAAAAATTCACGTGATGGAAAAAAGAAGACCAAAAAACATCAGAGACCCGATTGAGGTTCGGATAACCTTTTTTGGGTTTGAAACTATCTGTTGACGGCTTACAACTGTCAACGCCATAAAACTCACCAAGAGCTTCATTTTGACTGGTTATGGCTCCCGTAACTCTAAACGAGACAACAGTTATTGCCGTCGAAAGAATCGATATCCACAGGGTGCAACATTCGCTGTGCAAGGTGCAACATTCGTCCAAAAAGCCGAAAAAGCGCCGTTCGACTTTTAGAAGTGGGTGCAGGGATTTGAAATGGAACAGTACCATGGTGAACCGCTCTCCAGGGAAGGTAAATCGAAGACCAGCAACGGTGATCCCGTTTTAACGTAAAAATTCACGTGATGGAAAAAAGAAGGCCAAAAAACATCAGAAACCCGATTGAGGTTCGGATAGCCTTTTTTGGGTTTGAAACTATCCATTGACGGCTTACAGCTGTCAAGGCCGTAGAACTCACCGAGTGCTTCGTTTTGACTGATTATGGCTCCCGTAACTCTAAACGAGACAAAAGTTATGGCCGTCCGAAGAATCGATATCCACAGGGTGCAACATTCGCCGTGCAAGGTGCAACATTCATCAAAAAGCCGAAAAAGCACTATTCGTCTTTTAGAAGTGGGTGCAGGGATTTGAAATGAAACAGTACCATGGTGAACCGCTCTCCGGGAAAGGTAAATCGAAGACCAGCAACGGTGATCCCGTTTTAACGTAAAAATTCACGTGATGGAAAAATGAATACCAAAAAACATCAGAGACCCGATTGAGGTTCGGATAACCTTTTTTGGGTTTGAAACTATCTGTTGACGGCTTACAACTGTCAAAGCCATAAAACTCACCAAGAGCTTCGTTTTGACTGGTTATGGCTCCCGTAAATCTAAATGAGACAACAGTTATGGCCGTTTGAAGAATCGATATCCACAGGGTGCAACATTCGCTGTGCAAGGTGCAACATTCGTCTAAAAAGTCGAAAAAGCGCCGTTCGACTTTTAGAAGTGGGTGCAGGGATTTGAAATGGAACAGTACCATGGTGAACCGCTCTCCAGGGAAGGTAAATCGAAGACCAGCAACGGTGATCCCGTTTTAATGTAAAAATTCACGTGATGGAAAAAAGAAGGCCAAAAAACATCAGAGACCCGATTGAGGTTCGGATAGCCTTTTTTGGATTTGAAACTATCTGTTGACGGCTTGCAGCCGTCAAAGCCGTAGAACTCACCGAGAGCTTCGTTTTGACTGGTTATGCCTTCCGTAACTCAAAACGAGATAACAGTTATGGCCGTCCGAAGAATCGATATCCATAGGGTGCAACATTCGCTGTGCAAGGTGCAACATTCATCCAAAAAGCCGAAAAAGCGCTGTTCGTCTTTTAGAAGTGGGTGCAGGGATTTGAAATGAAACAGTACCATAGTGAACCGCTCTCCCGGAAAGGTAAATCGAAGACCAGCAACGGTGATCCCGTTTTAACGTAAAAATTCACGTGATGGAAAAAAGAAGACCAAAAAACATCAGAGACCCGATTGAGGTTCGGATAACCTTTTTTGGGTTTGAAACTATCTGTTGACGGCTTACAACTGTCAACGCCATAAAACTCACCAAGAGCTTCGTTTTGACTGGTTATGGCTCCCGTAACTCTAAACGAGACAACAGTTATGGCCGTTTGAAGAATCGATATCCACAGGGTGCAACATTCGCTGTGCAAGGTGCAACATTCGTCCAAAAAGCCGAAAAAGCGCCGTTCGACTTTTAGAAGTGGGTGTAGGGATTTGAAATGGAACAGTACCATGGTGAACCGCTCTCCAGGGAAGGTAAATCGAAGACCAGCAACGGTGATCCCGTTTTAATGTAAAAATTCACGTGATGGAAAAAAGAAGGCCAAAAAACATCAGAGACCCGATTGAGGTTCGGATAGCCTTTTTTGGATTTGAAACTATCTGTTGACGGCTTACAGCCGTCAAAGCCGTAGAACTCACCGAGAGCTTCGTTTTGACTGGTTATACCTTCCGTAACTCAAAACGAGACAACAGTTATGGCCGTCCGAAGAATCGATATCCATAGGGTGCAACATTCGCTGTGCAAGGTGCAACATTCATCCAAAAAGCCGAAAAAGCGCTGTTCGTCTTTTAGAAGTGGGTGCAGGGATTTGAAATGAAACAGTACCATGGTGAACCGCTCTCCGGGAAAGGTAAATCGAAGACCAGCAACGGTGATCCCGTTTTAACGTAAAAATTCACGTGATGGAAAAAAGAAGACCAAAAAACATCAGAGACCCGATTGAGGTTCGGATAACCTTTTTTGGGTTTGAAACTATCTGTTGACGGCTTACAACTGTCAACGCCATGAAACTTACCAAGAGCTTCGTTTTGACTGGTTATGGCTCCCGTAACTCTAAACGAGACAACAGTTATGGCCGTTTGAAGAATCGATATCCACAGGGTGCAACATTCGCTGTGCAAGGTGCAACATTCGTCCAAAAAGCCGAAAAAGCGCCGTTCGACTTTTAGAAGTGGGTGCAGGGATTTGAAATGGAACAGTACCATGGTGAACCGCTCTCCAGGGAAGGTAAATCGAAGACCAGCAACGGTGATCCCGTTTTAATGTAAAAATTCACGTGATGGAAAAAAGAAGGCCAAAAAACATCAGAGACCCGATTGAGGTTCGGATAGCCTTTTTTGGATTTGAAACTATCTGTTGACGGCTTACAGCCGTCAAAGCCGTAGAACTCACCGAGAGCTTCGTTTTGACTGGTTATGCCTTCCGTAACTCAAAACGAGACAACAGTTATGGCAGTCCGAAGAATCGATATCCATAGGGTGCAACATTCGTTGTGCAAGGTGCAACATTCATCCAAAAAGCCGAAAAAGCGTTGTTCGTCTTTTAGAAGTGGGTGCAGGGATTTGAAATGAAACAGTACCATGGCGAACCGCTCTCCGGGAAAGGTAAATCGAAGACCAGCAACGGTGATCCCGTTTTAACGTAAAAATTCACGTGATGGAAAAAAGAAGACCAAAAAACATCAGAGACCCGATTGAGGTTCGGATAACCTTTTTTGGGTTTGAAACTATCTGTTGACGGCTTACAACTGTCAACGCCATGAAACTTACCAAGAGCTTCGTTTTGACTGGTTATGGCTCCCGTAACTCTAAACGAGACAACAGTTATGGCCGTCCGAAGAATCGATATCCACAGGGTGCAACATTCGCTGTGCAAGGTGCAACATTCGTCCAAAAAGCCGAAACAGCCTCGTTCGACTTTTAGAAGTGGGTGCAGGGATTTGAAATGGAACAGTACCATGGTGAACCGCTCTCCAGGGAAGGTAAATCGAAGACCAGCAACGGTGATCCCGTTTTAACGTAAAAATTCACGTGATGGAAAAAAGAAGGCCAAAAAACATCAGAGACCCAATTGAGGTTCGGATAGCCTTTTTTGGGTTTGAAACTATATGTTGACGGCTTACAGCCGTCAAAGCCGTAGAACTCACCGAGAGCTTCGTTTTGACTGGTTATGGCTCCCGTAACTCTAAACGAGACAACAGTTATGGCCGTACGAAGAATCGATATCCACAGGGTGCAACATTCGCTGTGCAAGGTGCAACATTCGTCCAAAAAGCCGAAAAAGCGCCGTTCGACTTTTAGAAGTGGGTGCAGGGATTTGAAATGGAACAGTACCATGGTGAAGCGCTCTCCGAGGAAGGTAAATCGAAGACCAGCAACGGTGATCCCGTTTTAACGTAAAAATTCACGTGATGGAAAAAAGAAGGCCAAAAAACATCAAAGACCCGATTGAGGTTCGGATAGCCTTTTTTGGATTTGAAACTATCTGTTGACGGCTTACAGCCGTCAAAGCCGTAGAACTCACCGAGAGCTTCGTTTTGACTGGTTATGGCTGCCGTAACTCTAAACGAGACAACAGTTATGGACGTCCGAAGAATCGATATCCACAGGGTGCAACATTCGCTGTGCAAGGTGCAACATTCGTCCAAAAAGCCGAAAAAGCGCCGTTCGACTTTTAGAAGTGGGTGCAGGGATTTGAAATGGAACAGTACCATGGTGAACCGCTCTCCAGGGAAGGTAAATCGAAGACCAGCAACGGTGATCCCGTTTTAACGTAAAAATTCACGTGATGGAAAAAAGAAGGCCAAAAAACATCAAAGACCCGATTGAGGTTCGGATAGCCTTTTTTGGGTTTGAAACTATCCGTTGACGGCTTACAACTGTCAACGCCATAAAACTCACCAAGAGCTTCGTTTTGACTGGTTATGGCTCCCGTAACTCTAAACGAGACAACAGTTATGGCCGTTTGAAGAATCGATATCCACAGGGTGCAACATTCGCTGTGCAAGGTGCAACATTCGTCCAAAAAGCCGAAAAAGCGCCGTTCGACTTTTAGAAGTGGGTGCAGGGATTTGAAATGGAAGAGTACCATGGTGAACCGCTCTCCAGGGAAGGTAAATCGAAGACCAGCAACGGTGATCCCGTTTTAATGTAAAAATTCACGTGATGGAAAAAAGAAGGCCAAAAAACATCAGAGACCCGATTGAGGTTCGGATAGCCTTTTTTGGATTTGAAACTATCTGTTGATGGCTTACAGCCGTCAAAGCCGTAGAACTCACCGAGAGCTTCGTTTTGACTGGTTATGGCTCCCGTAACTCTAAACGAGACAACAGTTATGGCCGTCCGAAGAATCGATATCCACAGGGTGCAACATTCGCTGTGCAAGGTGCAACATTCGTCCAAAAAGCCGAAAAAGCACCATTCGACTTTTAGAAGTGGGTGCAGGGATTTGAAATGGAACAGTACCATGGTGAACCGCTCTCCAGGGAAGGTAAACCGAAGACCAGCAACGGTGATCTCGTTTTAACGTAAAAATTCACGTGATGGAAAAAAGAAGGCCAAAAAACATCAGAGACCCGATTGAGGTTCGGATAGCCTTTTTTGGGTTTGAAACTATCCGTTGACGGCTTACAACTGTCAACACCATAAAACTCACCAAGAGCTTCGTTTTGACTGGTTATGGCTCCCGTAACTCTAAACGAGACAACAGTTATGGCCGTTTGAAGAATCGATATCCACAGGGTGCAACATTCGCTGTGCAAGGTGCAACATTCATCCAAAAAGCCGAAAAAGCGCCGTTCGACTTTTAGAAGTGGGTGCAGGGATTTGAAATGGAATAGTACCATGGTGAACCGCTCTCCAGGGAAGGTAAATCGAAGACCAGCAACGGTGATCCCGTTTTAATGTAAAAATTCACGTGATGGAAAAAAGAAGGCCAAAAAACTTCAAAGACCCGATTGAGGTTCGGATAGCCTTTTTTGGGTTTGAAACTATCCATTGACGACTTACAGCGGTCAAGCTCGTAGAACTCACCGAGAGCTTCGTTTTGACTGGTTATGCCTTCCGTAACTCAAAACGAGACAACAGTTATGGCCGTCCGAAGAATCGATATCCATAGGGTGCAACATTCGCTGTGCAAGGTGCAACATTCATCCAAAAAGCCGAAAAAGTGCCGTTCGTCTTTTAGAAGTGGGTGCAGGGATTTGAAATGAAACAGTACCATGGTGAACCGCTCTCTAGGGAAGGTAAAGCGAAGACCAGCAACGGTGATCCTGTTTTAACGTAAAAATTCACGTGATGGAAAAAAGAAGGCCAAAAAACATCAGAGACCCGATTGAGGTTCGGATAGCCTTTTTTGGGTTTGAAACTATCCGTTGACGGCTTACAACTGTCAACGCCATAAAACTCACCAAGAGCTTCGTTTTGACTGGTTATGGCTCCCGTAACTCTAAACGAGACAACAGTTATGGCCGTCCGAAGAATCGATATCCACAGGGTGCAACATTCGCTGTGCAAGGTGCAACATTCGTCCAAAAAGTCGAAAAAGCACCGTTCGACTTTTAGAAGTGGGTGCAGGGATTTGAAATGGAACAATACCATGGTGAACCGCTCTCCAGGGAAGCTAAATCGAAGACCAGCAACGGTGATCCCGTTTTAACGTAAAAATTCACGTGATGGAAAAAAGAAGGCCAAAAAACATCAAAGACCCGATTGAGGTTCGGATAGCCTTTTTTGGGTTTGAAACTATCCGTTAACGGCTTACAGCTGTCAAGGCCGTAGAACTCACCGAGAGCTTCGTTTTGACTGGTTTTGGCTCCCGTAACTCTAAACGAGCCAACAGTTATGGCCATCTGAAGAATCGATATCCACAGGGAGCAACATTCGCTGTGCAAGGTGCAACATTCGTCCAAAAAGCCGAAACAGCGCCGTTCGACTTTTAGAAGTGGGTGCAGGGATTTAAAATGGAACAGTACCATGGTGAACCGCTCTCCAGGGAAGGTAAATCGAAGACCAGCAATGGTGATCCCGTTTTATCGTAAAAATTCACGTGATGGAAAAAAGAAGGCCAAAAAACTTCAGAGACCCGATTGAGGTTCGGATAGGCTTTTTTGGGTTTGAAACTATCCGTTGACGGCTTACAGCGGTCAAGGCCGTAGAACTCACCGAGAGCTTCGTTTTGACTGGTTATGGATCCCGTAACTCTAGAGGAGACAACACTTATGGCCGTCCGAAGAATCGATATCCACAGGGTGCAACATTCGCTGTGCAAGGTGCAACATTCGTCCAAAAAGCCGAAACAGCGCCGTTCGACTTTTAGAAGTGGGTGCAGAGATTTGAAATGGAACAGTACCATGGTGAACCGCTCTCCAGGGAAGGTAAATCGAAGACCAGCAACGGTGATACCGTTTTAACATAAAAATTCACGTGATGGAAAAAAGAAGGCCAAAAAACTTCGGAGACCCGATTGAGGTTCGGATAGCCTTTTTTGGGTTTGAAACTATCCATTGACGGCTTACAGCGGTCAAGGCCGTAGAACTCACCGAGAGCTTCGTTTTGACTGGTTATGGCTCCCGTAACTCTAAACGAGCCAACAGTTATGGTCGTCCGAAGAATCGATATCCATAGGGTGCAACATTCGCTGTGCAAGGTGCAACATTCGTCCAAAAAGCCGAAACAGCGCCGTTCGACTTTTAGAAGTAGGTGCAGGGATTTGAAATGGAACAGTACCATGGTGAACCGCTCTCCAGGGAAGGTAAATCGAAGACCAGCAACGGTGATCTCGTTTTAACGTAAAAATTCACGTGATGGAAAAAAGAAGGCCAAAAAACTTCAGAGACCCGATTGAGGTTCGGATAGCCTTTTTTGGATTTGAAACTATCTGTTGACGGCTTACAGCGGTCAAGGCCGTAGAACTCACCGAGAGCTTCGTTTTGACTGGTTATGGCTCCCGTAACTCTAAACGAGCCAACAGTTATGGCCGTCCGAAGAATCGATATCCACAGGGTGCAACATTCGCTGTGCAAGGTGCAACATTCGTCCAAAAAGCCGAAACAGCGCCGTTCGACTTTTAGAAGTGGGTGCAGGGATTTTAAATGGAACAGTACCACGGTGAACCACTCTCCAGGGAAGGTAAATCGAAGACCTACAACGGTGATCTCGGTTTAACGTAAAAATTCACGTGATGGAAAAAAGAAGGCCAAAAAACTTCAGAGACCCGATTGAGGTTCGAATAGCCTTTTTTGGGTTTGAAACTATCCATTGACGGCTTACAGCGGTCAAGGCCGTAGAACTCACCGAGAGCTTCGTTTTGACTGGTTATGGCTCCCGTAACTCTAAACGAGCCAACAGTTATGGCCGTCCGAAGAATCGATATCCACAGGGTGCAACATTCGCTGTGCAAGGTGCAACATTCGTCCGAAAAGCCGAAACGGCGTCGTTCGACTTTTAGAAGTGGGTGCAGGGATTTGAAATGGAACAGTACCATGGTGAACCGCTCTCCATGGAAGGTAAATCGAAGACCAGCAACGGTGATCCCGTTTTAACGTAAAAATTTACGTGATGGAAAAAAGAAGGCCAAAAAACTTCAGAGACCCGATTGAGGTTCGGATAGCCTTTTTTGGGTTTGAAACTATCCGTAGATGGCTTACAGCTGTCAAGGCCGTAGAACTCACCGAGAGCTTCGTTTTGACTGGTTATGGCTCCCGTAACTCTAAACGAGCCAAAAGTTATGGCCGTCCGAAGAATCGATATCCACAGGGTGCAACATTCGCTGTGCAAGGTGCAACATTCGTCCAAAAAGCCGAAACAGCGCCGTTCGACTTTTAGAAGTGGGTGCAGGGATTTAATATGGAACAGTACCATGGTGAACCGCTCTCCAGGGAAGGTAAATCGAAGACCAGCCACGGTGATCCCGTTTTAACGTAAAAATTCACGTGATGGAAAAAAGAAGGCCAAAAAACTTCAGAGACCCGATTGAGGTTCGGATAGCCTTTTTTGGGTTTGAAACTATCCATAGACGGCTTACAGCTGTCAAGGCCGTAGAACTCACCGAGCACTTCGTTTTGACTGGTTATGGCTCCCGTAACTCTAAACGAGACAACAGTTATGGCCGTCCGAAGAATCGATATCCACAGGGTGCAACATTCGCTGTGCAAGGTGCAACATTCGCCCAAAAAGCCGAAACAGCGCCGTTCGACTTTTAGAAGTGGGTGCAGGGATTTAATATGGAACACTACCATGGTGAACCGCTCTCCAGGGAAGGTAAATCGAAGACCAGCAACGGTGATCCCATTTTAACGTAAAAATTCACGTGAAGGAAAAAAGAAGGCCAAAAAACTTCAGAGACCCGATTGAGGTTCGGATAGCCTTTTTTGGGATTGAAACTATCCGTTGAAGGCTTACAGCTGTCAAGGCCATAGAACTCACCGAGAGCTTCGTTTTGACTGGTTATGGCTCCCGTAACTCTAAACGAGCCAACAGTTATGGTCGTCCGAAGAATCGATATCCACAGGGTGCAACATTCGCTCTTCAAGGTGCAACATTCGTCCAAAAAGCCGAAACAGCGCCGTTCGACTTTTAGAAGTGGGTGCAGGGATTTTAAATGGAACAGTACCACGGTGAACCGCTCTCCAGGGAAGGTAAATCGAAGACCTGCAACGGTGATCTCGGTTTAACATAAAAATTCACGTGATGGAAAAAAGAAGGCCAAAAAACTTCAGAGACCCGATTGAGGTTCGGATAGCCTTTTTTGGGTTTGAAACTATCCGTTGACGGCTTACAGCGGTCAAGGCCGTATAACTCACCGATAGCTTCGTTTTGACTGGTTATGGCTCCCGTAACTCTAAACGAGCCAACAGTTATGGCCGTCCGAAGAATCGATATCCACAGGGTGCAACATTCGCTGTGCAAGGTGCAACATTCGTCCAAAAAGCCGAAACAGCGCCGTTCGACTTTTAGAAGTGGGTGCAGGGATTTAATATGGAACAGTACCATGGTGAACCGCTCTCCAGGGAAGGTAAATCGAAGACCAACAACGGTGATCCCGTTTTAACGTAAAAATTCACGTGATGGAAAAAAGAAGGCCAAAAAACTTCAAAGACCCGATTGAGGTTCGGATAGACTTTTTTGGGATTGAAACTATCCGTTGACGGCTTACAGCTGTCAAGGCCATAGAACTCACCGAGAGCTTCGTTTTGACTGGTTATGGCTCCCGTAACTCTAAACGAGCCAACAGTTATGGCCGTCCGAAGAATCGATATCCACAGGGTGCAACATTCGCTGTGCAAGGTGCAACATTCGTCCAAAAAGTCGAAACAGCGCTGTTCGACTTTTAGAAGTGGGTGCAGGGATTTTAAATGGAACAGTACCACGGTGAACCGCTCTCCAGGGAAGGTAAATCGAAGACCTGCAACGGTGATCTCGATTTAACGTAAAAATTCACGTGATGGAAAAAAGAAAGCCAAAAAACTTCGGAGACCCGATTGAGGTTCGGATAGCCTTTTTTGGGTTTGAAACTATCCGTTGACGGCTTACAGCGGTCAAGGCCGTAGAACTCACCGAGAGCTTCGTTTTGACTGGTTATGGCTCCCGTAACTCTAAACGAGCCAACAGTTATGGCCGTCCGAAAAATCGATATCCACAGTGTGCAACATTCGCAGTGCAAGGTGCAACATTCGTCCGAAAAGCCGAAACAGCGCCGTTCGACTTTTAGAAGTGGGTGCAGGGATTTGAAATGAAACAGTACCATGGTGAACCGCTCTCCATGGAAGGTAAATCGAAGACCAGCAACGGTGATCCCGTTTTAACGTAAAAATTCACGAGATGAAAAAAGAACGCCAAAAAACTTCAGAGACCCGATTGAGGTTCGGATAGCCTTTTTTGGGTTTGAAACTATCCGTTGACGGCTTACAGCGGTCAAGGCCGTAGAACTCACCGAGAGCTTCGTTTTGACTGGTTATGGCTCCCGTAACTCTAAACGAGACAACAGTTATGGCCGTCCGAAGAATCGATATCCACAGGGTGCAACATTCGCTGTGCAAGGTGCAACATTCATCCAAAAAGCCGAAACAGCGCCGTTCGAATTTTAGAATTGGGTGCAGGGATTTGAAATGGAACAGTACCATGGTGAACCGCTCTCCATGGAAGGTAAATCGAAGACCAGCAACGGTGATTCCGTTTTAACGTAAAAATTCACGTGATGGAAAAAAGAAGGCCAAAAAACTTCAGAGACCCGATTGAGGTTCGGATAGCCTTATTTGGGTTTGAAACTATCCGATGATGGCTTACAACGGTCAAGGCCGTAGAACTCACCGAGAGCTTTGTTTTGACTGGTTATGGCTCCCGTAACTCTAAACGAGCCAACAGTTATGGCCGTCTGAAGAATCGATATCCACAGGGTGCAACATTCGCTGTGCAAGGTGCAACATTCGTCCAAAAAGCCGAAACAGCGCCGTTCGACTTTTAGAAGTGGGTGCAGGGATTTGAAATGGAACAGTACCATGGTGAATCGCTCTCCAGGGAAGGTAAATCGAAGACCAGCAACGGTGATACCGTTTTAACGTAAAAATTTACGTGATGGAAAAAAGAAGGCCAAAAAACTTCAGAGACCCTATTGAGGTTCGGATAGCCTTTTTTGGGATTGAAACTATTTGTTGACGGCTTACAGCTATCAAGGCCATAGAACTCACCGAGAGATTCGTTTTGACTGGTTATGGCTCCCGTAACTCTAAAAGAGCCAACAATTATGGCCGTCCGAAGAATCGATATCCACAGGGTGCAACATTCGCTGTGCAAGGTGCAACATTCGTCCAAAAAGCCGAAACAGCGCCGTTCGACTTTTAGAAGTGGGTGTAGGGATTTGAAATGGAACAGTACCATGGTGAACCGCTCTCCAGGGAAGGTAAATCGAAGACCAGCAACGGTGATCCCGTTTTAACGTAAAAATTCACGTGATGGAAAAAAGAAGGCCAAAAAACTTCAAAGACCCGATTGAGGTTCGGATAGCCTTTTTTGTGTTTGAAACTATCCGTTGACGGCTTAAAGCGGTCAAGGCCGTAGAAATCACCGAGAGCTTCGTTTTGACTGGTTATGGCTCCCGTAACTCTAAACGAGCCAACAGTTATGGCCGTCCGAAGAATCGATATCCACAGGGTGCAACATTCGCTGTGCAAGGTGCAACATTCGTCCAAAAAGCCGAAACAGCGCCGTTCGAATTTTAGAAGTCGGTGCAGGGATTTGAAATGGAACAGTACCATGGTGAACTGCTCTCCAGGGAAGGTAAATCGAAAACCAGCAACGGTGATCCCGTTTTAACGTATAAATTCAAGTGATGGAAAAAAGAAGGCCAAAAAACTTTAGAGACCCGATTGAGGTTCGGATAGCCTTTTTTGGGTTTGAAACTATCCGTTGACGGCTTACAGCGGTCAAGGCCGTAGAACTCACCGAGAGCTTCGTTTTGACTGGTTATGGTTCCCGTAACTCTAAACGAGCCAACAGTTATGGCCGTCCGAAGAATCGATATCCACAGGGTGCAACATTCGCTGGGTAAGGTGCAACATTCGTCCAAAAAGCCGAAACAGCGCCGTTCGACTTTTAGAAGTGGGTGCAGGGATTTGAAATGGAACAGTACCATGGTGAACCGCTCTCCAGGGAAGGTAAATCGAAGACCAGCAACGGTGATCCCGTTTTAACGTAAAAATTCACGTGATGGAAAAAAGAAGGCCAAAAAACTTCAAAGACCCGATTGAGGTTCGGATAGCCTTTTTTGGGTTTGAAACTATCCGTTGATGGCTTACAGTGGTCAAGGCCGTAGAACTCACCAAGAGCTTCGTTTTGACTGGTTATGGCTCCCGTAACTCTAAACGAGCCAACAGTTATGGCCGTCCGAAGAATCGATATCCACAGGGTGCAACATTCGCTGTGCAAGGTGCAACATTCGTCCAAAAAGCCGAAACAGCGCCTTTCGACTTTTAGAAGTGGGTGCAGGGATTTGAAATGGAACAGTACCATGGTGAACCGCTCTCCAGGGATGGTAAATCGAAGACCAGCAACGGTGATCCCGTTTTAACGTAAAAATTCACGTGATGGAAAAAAGAAGGCCAAAAAACTTCAGAGACCCTATTGAGGTTCGGATAGCCTTTTTTGGGTTTGAAACTATCCGTTGACGGCTTACAGCTGTCAAGGCCGTAGAACTCACCGAGAGCTTCGTTTTGACTGGTTATGGCTCCTGTAACTCTAAACGAGCCAACAGTTATGGCCGTCCGAAGAATCGATATCCACAGGGTGCAACATTCGCTGTGCAAGGTGCAACATTCGTCCAAAAAGCCGAAACAACGCCGTTCGACTTTTAGAAGTGGGTGCAGGGATTTTAAATGGAACAGTACCATGGTGAACCGCTCTCCAGGGAAGGTAAATCGAAGACCTGCAACGGTGACCTCGTTTTAACGTAAAAATTCACGTGATGGAAAAAAGAAGGCCAAAAAACTTCAGAGACCCGATTAAGGTTCGGATAGCCTTTTTTGGGTTTGAAACTATCCGTTGACGGCTTACAGCGGTCAAGGCCGTAGAACTCACCGAGAGCTTCGTTTTGACTGGTTATGGCTCCCGTAACTCTAAACGAGTCAACAGTTATGGCCGTCCGAAGAATCAATATCCACAGGGTGCAACATTCGTTGTGCAAGGTGCAACATTCGTCCAAAAAGGCGAAACAACGCCGTTCGACTTTTAGAAGTGGGTGCAGGGATTTGAAATGGAACAGTACCATGGTGAACCGCTCTCTAGGGAAGGTAAATCGAAGACTAGCAACGGTGATCCCGTTTTAACGTAAAAATTTACGTGATGGAAAAAAGAAGGCTAAAAAACATCAGAGACCCGATTGAGGTTCGGATAGCCTTTTTTGGGTTTGAAACTATCCGTAGACGGCTTACAGCTGTCAAGGCCGTAGAACACACCGAGAGCTTCGTTTTGACTGGATATGGCTCCCGTAACTCTAAACGAGACAACAGTTATGGTCGTCCGAAGAATCAATATCCACAGGGTGCAACATTCGCTGTGCAAGGTGCAACATTCGTCCGAAAAGCCGAAACAGCGCCGTTCGACTTTTAGAAGTGGGTGCAAGGATTTGAAATGGAATAGTACCATGGTGAACCGCTCTCCATGGAAGGTAAATCGAAGACCAGCAACGGTGATCCCGTTTTAATGTAAAAATTCACGAGATGGAAAAAAGAACGCCAAAAAACTTCAGAGACCCGATTGAGGTTCGGATAGCCTTTTTTGGGTTTGAAACTATCAGTTGACGGCTTACAGCCGTCAAGGCCGTAGAACTCACCGAGAGCTTCGTTTTGACTGGTTATGGCTCCCGTAACTCTAAAGGATACAACAGTTATGGCCGTCCGAAGAATCGATATCCACAGGGTGCAACATTCGTTGTGCAAGGTGCAACATTCGTCCAAAAAGCCGAAACAGCGCCGTTCGAATTTTAGAAGTGGGTGCAAAGATTTGAAATGGAACAGTACCATGGTGATCCGCTCTCCATGGAAGGTAAATCGAAGACCAGCAACGGTGATTCCGTTTTAATGTAAAAATTCACGTGATGGAAAAAAGAAGGCCAAAAAACTTCAAAGACCCGATTGAGGTTCGGATAGCCTTATTTGGGTTTGAAACGATCCGTTGACGGCTTACAGCGGTCAAGGCCGTAGAACTCACCGAGAGCTTCGTTTTGACTGGTTATGGCTCCTGTAACTCTAAACGAGCCAACAGTTATGGCCGTCTGAAGAATAGATATCCACAGGGTGCAACATTCGCTGTGCAAGGTGCAACATTCGTCCAAAAAGCCGAAACAGCGCCGTTCGACTTTTAGAAGTGGGTGCAGGGATTTTAAATGGAACAGTACCATGGTGAACCGCTCTCCAAGGAAGGTAAATCGAAGACCAGCAATGGTGATCCCATTTTATCGTAAAAATTCACGTGATGGAAAAAAGAAGGCCAAAAAACTTCAGAGACTCGATTGAGGTTCAGATAGGCTTTTTTGGGTTTGAAACTATCCGTTGATGGCTTATAGCGGTCAAGGCCGTAGAACTCACCGAGAGCTTCGTTTTGACTGGTTATGGCTCCTGTAACTCTAAACGAGCCAACAGTTATGGCCGTCCGAAGAATCGATATCCACAGGGTGCAACATTCGCTGTGCAAGGTGCAACATTCGTCCAAAAAGCCGAAACAGCGCCGTTCGACTTTTAGAAGTGGGTGCAGGGATTTTAAATGGAACAGTACCATGGTGAACCGCTCTCCAGGGAAGGTAAATCGAAGACCTGCAACGGTGATCTCGTTTTAACGTAAAAATTCACGTGATGGAAAAAAGAAGGCCAAAAAACTTCAGAGACCCGATTAAGGTTCGGATAGCCTTTTTTGGGTTTGAAACTATCCGTTGACGGCTTACAGCGGTCAAGGCCGTAGAACTCACCGAGAGCTTCGTTTTGACTGGTTATGGCTCCCGTAACTCTAAACGAGTCAACAGTTATGGCCGTCCGAAGAATCGATATCCACAGGGTGCAACATTCGTTGTGCAAGGTGCAACATTCGTCCAAAAAGCCGAAACAGCGCCGTTCGACTTTTAGAAGTGGGTGCAGGGATTTGAAATGGAACAGTACCATGGTGAACCGCTCTCTAGGGAAGGTAAATCGAAGACTAGCAACGGTGATCCCGTTTTAACGTAAAAATTTACGTGATGGAAAAAAGAAGGCTAAAAAACATCAGAGACCCGATTGAGGTTCGGATAGCCTTTTTTGGGTTTGAAACTATCCGTAGACGGCTTACAACTGTCAAGGCCGTAGAACACACCGAGAGCTTTGTTTTGACTGGATATGGCTCCCGTAACTCTAAACGAGACAACAGTTATGGTCGTCCGAAGAATCAATATCCACAGGGTGCAACATTCGCTGTGCAAGGTGCAACATTCGTCCGAAAAGCCGAAACAGCGCCGTTCGACTTTTAGAAGTGGGTGCAGGGATTTGAAATGGAATAGTACCATGGTGAACCGCTCTCCATGGAAGGTAAATCGAAGACCAGCAACGGTGATCCCGTTTTAATGTAAAAATTCACGAGATGGAAAAAAGAACGCCAAAAAACTTCAGAGACCCGATTGAGGTTCGGATAGCCTTTTTTGGGTTTGAAACTATCCGTTGACGGCTTACAGCCGTCAAGGCCGTAGAACTCACCGAGATCTTCGTTTTGACTGGTTATGGCTCCCGTAACTCTAAAGGATACAACAGTTATGGCCGTCCGAAGAATCGATATCCACAGGGTGCAACATTCGTTGTGCAAGGTGCAACATTCGTCCAAAAAGCCGAAACAGCGTCGTTCGAATTTTAGAAGTGGGTGCAAAGATTTGAAATGGAACAGTACCATGGTGATCCGCTCTCCATGGAAGGTAAATCGAAGACCAGCAACGGTGATTCCGTTTTAATGTAAAAATTCACGTGATGGAAAAAAGAAGGCCAAAAAACTTCAAAGACCCGATTGAGGTTCGGATAGCCTTATTTGGGTTTGAAACTATCCGTTGACGGCTTACAGCGGTCAAGGCCATAGAACTCACCGAGAGCTTCGTTTTGACTGGTTATGGCTCCCGTAACTCTAAACGAGCCAACAGTTATGGCCGTCTGAAGAATAGATATCCACAGGGTGCAACATTCACTGTGCAAGGTGCAACATTCGTCCAAAAAGCCGAAACAGCGCCGTTCGACTTTTAGAAGTGGGTGCAGGGATTTTAAATGGAACAGTACCATGGTGAACCGCTCTCCAAGGAAGGTAAATCGAAGACCAGCAATGGTGATCCCGTTTTATCGTAAAAATTCACGTGATGGAAAAAAGAAGGCCAAAAAACTTCAGAGACTCGATTGAGGTTCGGATAGGCTTTTTTGGGTTTGAAACTATCCGTTGATGGCTTATAGCGGTCAAGGCCGTAGAACTCACCGAGAGCTTCGTTTTGACTGGTTATGGCTCCCGTAACTCTAAAGGAGACAACACTTATGGCCGTCCGAAGAATCGATATCCACAGGGTGCAACATTCGCTGTGCAAGGTGCAACATTCGTCCAAAAAGCCGAAACAGCGCCGTTCGACTTTTAGAAGTGGGTGCAGGGATTTGAAATGGAACAATACCATGGTGAACCGCTCTCCAGGGAAGGTAAATCGAAGACCAGAAACGGTGATACCGTTTTAACGTAAAAATTCACGTGATGGAAAAAAGAAGGCCAAAAAACTTCGGAGACCCGATTGAGGTTCGGATAGCCTTTTTGGGTTTGAAACTATCCGTTGACGGCTTACAGCGGTCAAGGCCGTAGAACTCACCGAGAGCTTTGTTTTGACTGGTTATGGCTCCCGTAACTCTAAACGAGCCAACAGTTATGGCCGTCTGAAGAATCGATATCCACAGGGTGCAACATTCGCTGTGCAAGGTGCAACATTCGTCCAAAAAGCCGAAACAGCGCCGTTCGACTTTTAGAAGTGGGTGCAGGGATTTGAAATGGAACAGTACCATGGTGAACCGCTCTCCAGGGAAGGTAAATCGAAGACCAGGAACGGTGATACCGTTTTAACGTAAAAATTCACGTGATGGAAAAAAGAAGGCCAAAAAACTTCGGAGACCCGATTGAGGTTCGGATAGCCTTTTTTGGGTTTGAAACTATCCGTTGACGGCTTACAGCGGTCAAGGCCGTAGAACTCACCGAGAGCTTCGTTTTGAATGGTTATGGCTCCCGTAACTCTAAACGAGCCAACAGTTATGGCCCTCCGAAGAATCGATATCCACAGGGTGCAACATTCGCTGTGCAAGGTGCAACATTCGTCCAAAAAGCCGAAACAGCGCCGTTCGACTTTTAGAAGTAGGTGCAGGGATTTGAAATGGAACAGTACCATGGTGAACCGCTCTCCAGGGAAGGTAAATCGAAGACCAGCAACGGTGATCCCATTTTAACGTAAAAATTCACGTGATGGAAAAAAGAAGGCCAAAATACTTCAGAGACCCGATTGAGGTTCGGATAGCCTTTTTTGGGTGTGAAACTATCCGTTGATGGCTTACAGCGGTCAAGGCCATAGAAATCACCGAGAGCTTCGTTTTGACTGGTTATGGCTCCCGTAACTCTAAACGAGCCAACAATTATGGCCGTCCGAAGAATCGATATCCACAGGGTGCAACATTCGCTGTGCAAGGTGCAACAATCGTCCAAAAAGCCGAAACAGCGTCGTTCGACTTTTAGAAGTGGGTGCAGGGATTTGAAATGGAACAGTACCATGGTGAACCGCTCTCCAGGGAAGGTAAATCGAAGACCAGCAACGGTGATCCCGTTTTAACGTAAAAATTCACGTGATGGAAAAAAGAAGGCCAAAATACTTCAGAGACCCGATTGAGGTTCGGATAGCCTTTTTTGGGTGTGAAACTATCCGTTGATGGCTTACAGTGGTCAAGGCCATAGAAATCACCGAGAGCTTCGTTTTGACTGGTTATGGCTCCTGTAACTCTAAACGAGCCAATAGTTATGGCCGTCCGAAGAATCGATATCCACAGGGTGCAACATTCGCTGTGCAAGGTGCAACATTCGTCCAAAAAGCCGAAACAGCGCCGTTCAACTTTTAGAAATGGGTGCTGGGATTTGAAATGGAACAGTACCATGGTGAACCGCTCTCCAGGGAAGGTAAATCGAAGACCAGCAACGGTGATCCCGTTTTAACGTAAAAATTCACGTGATGGAAAAAAGAAGGCCAAAAAACTTCAGAGACTCGATAGAGGTTCGGATAGCCTTTTTTGGGTTTGAAACTATCTGTTGATGGCTTACAGCCGTCAAGGCCGTAGAACTCACCGAGAGCTTCGTTTTGACTGGTTATGGCTCTCGTAACTCTAAACGAGACAACAGTTATGGCCGTCCGAAAAATCGATATCCATAGGGTGCAACATTCGCTGTGCAAGGTGCAACATTCGTCCGAAAAGCCGAAACAGCGCCGTTCTACTTTTAGAAGTGGGTAAAGGGATTTGAAATGGAACAGTACCATGGTGAACCGCTCTCCAGGGAAGGTAAATCGAAGACCAGCAACGGTGATCCCGTTTTAAGGTAAAAATTCACGTGATGGAAAAAAGAAGGCCAAAAAACTTCAGAGACTCGATAGAGGTTCGGATAGCCTTTTTTGGGTTTGAAACTATCTGTTGATGGCTTACAGCCGTCAAGGCCGTAGAACTCACCGAGAGCTTCGTTTTGACTGGTTATGGCTCCTGTAACTCTAAACGAGCCAATAGTTATGGCCGTCCGAAGAATCGATATCCACAGGGTGCAACATTCGCTGTGCAAGGTGCAACATTCGTCCAAAAAGCCGAAACAGCGCCGTTCAACTTTTAGAAATGGGTGCTGGGATTTGAAATGGAACAGTACCATGGTGAACCGCTCTCCAGGGAAGGTAAATCGAAGACCAGCAACGGTGATCCCGTTTTAACGTAAAAATTCACGTGATGGAAAAAAGAAGGCCAAAAAACTTCAGAGACTCGATAGAGGTTCGGATAGCCTTTTTTGGGTTTGAAACTATCTGTTGATGGCTTACAGCCGTCAAGGCCGTAGAACTCACCGAGAGCTTCGTTTTGACTGGTTATGGCTCTCGTAACTCTAAACGAGACAACAGTTATGGCCGTCCGAAGAATCGATATCCATAGGGTGCAACATTCGCTGTGCAAGGTGCAACATTCGTCCGAAAAGCCGAAACAGCGCCGTTCTACTTTTAGAAGTGGGTGCAGGGATTTGAAATGGAACAGTACCATGGTGAACCGCTCTCCAGGGAAGGTAAATCGAAGACCAGCAACGGTGATCCCGTTTTAAGGTAAAAATTCACGTGATGGAAAAAAGAAGGCCAAAAAACTTCAGAGACCCGATTGAGGTTCGGATAGCCTTTTTTGGGTTTGAAACTATCCTTTGACGGCTTACAGCCATCACGGCCGTAGAACTCACCGAGAGCTTCGTTTTGACTGGTTATGGCTTCCGTAACTCTAAACGAGACAATAGTTATGGTCGTCCGAAGAATCGATATCCACAGGGTGCAACATTCGCTGTGCAAGGTGCAACATTCGTCCAAAAAGCCAAAACAGCGCTGTTCGACTTTTAGAAGTGGGTGTAGGGATTTGAAATGGAACAGTACCATGGTGAACCGCTCTTCAGGGAAGGTAAATCGAAGACCAGCAACGGTGATCCCGTTTTAACGTAAAAATTCACGTGATGGAAAAAAGAAGTCCAAAAAACTTCAGAGACCCGATTGAGGTTCGGATAGCCTTTTTTGGGTTTGAAACAATCCGTTGACGGCTTACAGCGGTCAAGGCCGTAGAACTCACCAAGAGCTTCGTTTTGACTGGTTATGGCTCCCGTAACTCTAAACGAGCCAACAGTTATGACCGTCCGAAGAATCGATATCCACAAGGTGCAACATTCCTGTGCAAGGTGCAACATTCGTCCAAAAAGCCGAAACATCGTCGTTCGACTTTTAGAAGTGGGTGCAGGTATTTGAAATGAAACAGTACCATGGTGAACCGCTCTCCAGGGAAGGTAAATCGAAGACCAGCAATGGTGATCCCATTTAACGTAAAAATTCACGTGATGGAAAAAAGAAGGCCAAAAAACTTCAGAGACCCGATTGAGGTTCGGATAGCCTTTTTTGGGTTTGAAACTATCCGTTGACGGCTTACAGCGGTCAAGGCCGTAGAACTCACCGAGAGCTTCGTTTTGACTGGTTATGGCTCCCGTAACTCTAAACGAGCCAACAATTATGGTCGTCCGAAGAATCGATATCCACAGGTTGCAACATTCGCTGTGCAAGGTGCAACATTCGTCCAAAAAGCCGAAACAGCGTCGTTCGACTTTTAGAAGTGGGTGCAGGGATTTGAAATTTAACAGTACCATGGTGAACCGCTCTCCAGGGAAGGTAAATCGAAGACCAGCAATGGTGATCCCGTTTTAACGTAAAAATTCACGTGATGGAAAAAAGAAGGCCAAAAAACTTCAGAGACCCGATTGAGGTTCGGATAGCCTTTTTTGGGTTTGAAACTATCCGTTGACGGCTTTCAGCGGTCAAGGCCGTAGAACTCACATAGAGCTTCGTTTTGACTGGTTATGGCTCCCGTAACTCTAAACGAGCCAACAGTTATGGCCGTCCGAAGAATAGATATCCACAGGGTGCAACATTCACTGTGCAAGGTGCAACATTCGTCCAAAAAGCCGAAACAGCGCCGTTTGACTTTTAGAAGTACGTGCAGGGATTTGAAATGGAACAGTACCATGGTGAACCGCTCTCCAGGGAAGGTAAATCGAAGACCAGCAACGGTGATCCCGTTTTAACGTAAAAATTCACGGGATGGAAAAAAGAAGGCCAAAAAACTTCAGAGACCCGATTGAGGTTCGGATAGCCTTTTTTGGGTTTGAAACTATCAGTTGACGGCTTACAGCGGTCAAGGCCGTAGAACTCACCGAGAGCTTCGGTTTGACTGGTTATGGCTCCCGTAACTCTAAACGAGCCAACAGTTATGGCCGTCCGAAGAATCGATATCCAAATGGTGCAACATTCGCTGTGCAAGGTGCAACATTCGCTGTGCAAGGTGCAACATTCGTCCAAAAAGCCGAAACAGCGCCGTTCGACTTTTAGAAGTGGGTGCATGGATTTGAAATGGAACAGTACCATGGTGAACCACTCTCCAGAGAAGGTAAATCGAAGACCTGCAACGGTGATCTCGTTTTAACGTAAAAATTCACGTGATGGAAAAAAGAAGGCCAAAAAACATCAAAGACCCGATTGAGGTTCAGATGGCCTTTTTTGGGTTTGAAACTATCCGTTGATGGCTTACAGCGGTCAAAGCCGTAGAACTCACCGAGAGCTTCGTTTTGACTGGTTATGGCTCCCGTAACTCTAAACGATCCAACAGTTATGGCCGTCCGAAGAATCGATATCCATAGGGTGCAACATTCTCTGTGCAAGGTGCAACATTCGTCCAAAAAGCCGAAACAGCGCCGTTCGACTTTTAGAAATGGGTGCAGGGATTTGAAATGGAACAGTACCATGGTGAACCGCTCTCCAGGGAAGGTAAATCGAAGACCAGCAATGGTGATCCCGTTTTAACGTAAAAATTCACGTGATGGAAAAAAGAAGGCCAAAAAACTTCAGAGACCCGATTGAGGTTCGGATAGCCTTTTTTGGGTTTGAAACTATCCGTTGACAGCTTACAGCTGTCAAGGCCGTAGAACTCACCGAGAGCTTCGTTTTGACTGGATATGGCTCCCGTAACTCTAAACGAGACAACAGTTAGGGCGGTCCGAAGAATCGATATCCACATGGTGCAACATTCGCTGTGCAAGGTGCAACATTCGTCCGAAAAGCCGAAACTACACCGTTCGACTTTTAGAAGTGGGTGCAAGGATTTGAAATGGAACAGTACCATGGTGAACCGCTCTCCATGGAAGGTAAATCGAAGACCAGCAACGGTGATCCCGTTTTAACGTAAAAATTCACGTGATGGAAAAAAGAACGCCAAAAAACTTCAGAGACCCGATTGAGGTTCGGATAGCGTTTTTTGGGTTTGAAACTATCCGTTGACGGCTTATAGCCGTCAAGGCCGTAGAACTCACCGAGAGCTTCATTTTGACTGGTTATGGCTCCCGTAACTCTAAACGAGACAAAAGTTATGGCCGTCCAAAGAATCGATATCCATAGGGTGCAACATTCGCTGTGCAAGGTGCAACATTCGTCCGAAAAGCCGAAACAGCGTCGTTCGACTTTTAGAAGTGGGTGCAGGGATTTGAAATGGAACAGTACCATGGTGAACCGCTCTCTAGGGAAGGTAAATCGAAGACCAGCAACGGTGATCCCGTTTTAACGTAAAAATTCACGTGATGGAAAAAAGAAGGCCAAAAAACTTCAGAGACCCGATTGAGGTTCGGATAGCCTTTTTTGGGTTTGAAACTATCCTTTGACGGCTTACAGCCGTCACGGCCGTAGAACTCACCGAGAGCTTCGTTTCGACTGGTTATGGCTCCCGTAACTCTAAACGAGACAACAGTTATGGCCGTCCGAAGAATCGATATCCACAGGGTGCAACATTCGCTGTGCAAGGTGCAACATTCGTCCAAAAAGCCGAAACAGAGTCGTTCGACTTTTAGAAGTAGGTGCAGGGATTTGAAATGGAACAGTACCATGGTGAACCACTCTCCAGGGAAGGTAAATCGAAGACCAACAACGGTGATCCCGTTTTAACGTAAAAATTCACGTGATGGAAAAAAGAAGGCCAAAAAACTTCAGAGACCCAATTGAGGTTCGGATAGCCTTTTTTGGGTTTGAAACTATCCGTTGACGGCTTACAGCAGTCAAGGCCGTAGAACTCACCGAGAGCTTCGTTTTGACTGGTTATGGCTCCCGTAAATCTAAACGAGCCAACAGTTATGGCCGTCCGAAGAATCGATATCCACAGGGTGCAACATTCGCTGTGCAAGGTGCAACATTCGTCCAAAAAGCCGAAACAGCGCCGTTCGACTTTTAGAAGTAGGTGCAGGGATTTAAAATGGAACAGTACCATGGTGAACCGCTCTCCAGGGAAGGTAAATCGAAGACCAGCAACGGTGATCCCGTTTTAACGTAAAAATTCACGGGATGGAAAAAAGAAGGCCAAAAAACTTCAGAGACCCGATTGAGGTTCGGATAGCCTTTTTTGGGTTTGAAACTATCCGTTGACGGCTTACAGCAGTCAAGGCCGTAGAACTCACCGAGAGCTTCGTTTTGACTGGTTATGGCTCCCGTAACTCTAAACGAGCCAACAGTTATGGCCGTCCGAAGAATCGATATCCACAGGGTGCAACATTCGTTGTGCAAGGTGCAACATTCATCCAAAAAGTCGAAACAGCGTCGTTCGACTTTTAGAAGTAGGTGCAGGGATTTGAAATGGAACAGTACCATGGTGACCCGCTCTCCAGGGAAGGTAAATCCAAAACCAGCAGCGGTGATCCCGTTTTAACGTAAAAATTCACGGGATGGAAAAAAGAAGGCCAAAAAACTTCAGAGACCCGATTGAGGTTCGGATAGCCTTTTTTGGGTTTAAAACTATCCGTTGACGGCTTTCAGCAGTCAAGGCCGTAGAACTCACCGAGAGCTTCGTTTTGACTGGTTATGGCTCCCGTAACTCTAAACGAGCCAACAGTTATGGCCGTCCGAAGAATCGATATCCAAAGGGTGCAACATTCGCTGTGCAAGGTGCAACATTCGCTGTGCAAGGTGCAACATTCGTCCAAAAAGCCGAAATAGCGCCGTTCGACTTTTAGAAGTGGGTGCAGGGATTTGAAAAGGAACAGTACCATGGTGAACCACTCTCCAGAGAAGGTAAATCGAAGACCTGCAACGGTGATCTCGTTTTAACGTAAAAATTCACGTGATGGAAAAAAGAAGGCCAAAAAACATCAAAGACCCGATTGAGGTTCATATAGCCTTTTTTGGGTTTGAAACTATCCGTTGACGGCTTACAGCGGTCAAAGCCATAGAACTTACCGAGAGCTTCGTTTTGACTGGTTATGGCTCCCGTAACTCTAAACGAGCCAACAGTTATGGACGTCCGAAGAATCGATATCCTTAGGGTGCAACATTCGCTGTGCAAGGTGCAACATTCGTCCAAAAAGCCGAAACAGCGCCGTTCGACTTTTAGAAATGGGTGCAGGGATTTGAAATGGAACAGTACCATGGTGAACCGCTCTCCAGGGAAGGTAAATCGAAGACCAGCAACGGTGATCCCGTTTTAACGTAAAAATTAACGTGATATAAAAAAGAAGGCCAAAAAACTTCAGAGACCCGATTGAGGTTCGGATAGCCTTTTTTGGGTTTGAAACTATTCGTTGACAGCTTACAGCTGTCAAGGCCGTAGAACTCACCGAGAGCTTCGTTTTGACTAGATATGGCTCTCGTAACTCTAAACGAGACAACAGTTATGGCGTTCCGAAGAATCGATATCCACAGGGTGCAACATTCGCTGTGCAAGGTGCAACATTCGTCCGAAAAGCCGAAACTGCGCCGTTCGACTTTTAGAAGTGGGTGCAGGGATTTGAAATGGAACAGTACCATGGTGAACCGCTCTCCATGGAAGGTAAATCGAAGACCAGCAACGGTGATCCCGTTTTAACGTAAAAATTCACGTGATGGAAAAAAGAACGCCAAAAAACTTCAAAGACCCGATTGAGGTTCGGATAGCCTTTTTTGGGTTTGAAACTATCCGTTGACGGCTTACAGCTATCAAGGCCGTAGAACTCACCGAGAGCTTCATTTTGACTGGTTATAGCTCCCGTAACTCTAAACGAGACAACAGTTATGGCCGTCCAAAGAATCGATATCCATAGGGTGCAACATTCGCTGTGCAAGGTGCAACATTCGTCCGAAAAGCCGAAACAGCGCTGTTCGACTTTTAGAAGTGGGTGCAGGGATTTGAAATGGAATAGTACCATGGTGAACCGCTCTCCAGGGAAGGTAAATCGAAGACCAGCATCGGTGATCCCGTTTTAACGTAAAAATTCACGTGATGTAAAAAAGAAGGCCAAAAAACTTCAGAGACCCGATTGAGGTTCGAATAGCCTTTTTTGGGTTTGAAACTATCCTTTGACGGCTTACAGCCGTCACGGCCGTAGAACTCACCGAGAGCTTCGTTTTGACTGGTTATGGCTCCCGTAACTCTAAACGAGACAACAGTTATGGCCGTTCGAAGAATCGATATCCACAGGGTGCAACATTCGCTGTGCAAGGTGCAACATTCGTCCAAAAAGCCGAAACAGCGCCGTTCGACTTTTAGAAGTAGGTGCAGGGATTTGAAATGGAATAGTACCATGGTGAAACGCTCTCCAGGGAAGGTAAATCGAAGACCAACAACGGTGATCCCGTTTTAACGTAAAAATTCACGTGATGGAAAAAAGAAGGCCAAAAAACTTCAGAGACCCGATTGAGGTTCGGATAGCCTTTTTTGGGTTTGAAACTATCCGTTGACGGCTTACAGCAGTCAAGGCCATAGAACTCACCGAGAGCTTCGTTTTGACTGGTTATGGATCCCGTAACTCTAAACGAGCCAACAGTTATGGCCGTCCGAAGAATCGATATCCACAGGGTGCAACATTCGCTGTGCAAGGTGCAAGATTCGTCCATAAAGCCGAAACAGCGCCGTTCGACTTTTAGAAGTAGGTGCAGGGATTTGAAATGGAACAGTACCATGGTGAACCGCTCTCCAGGGAAGGTAAATCGAAGACCAGCAACGGTGATCCCGTTTTAACGTAAAAATTCACGGGATGGAAAAAAGAAGGCCAAAAAACATCAAAGACCCGATTGAGGTTCAGATAGCCTTTTTTGGGTTTGAAACTATCCGTTGACGGCTTACAACGGTCAAAGCCGTAGAACTCACCGAGAGCTTCGTTTTGACTGGTTATGGCTCCTGTAACTCTAAACGAGCCAACAGTTATGGCCGTCCGAAGAATCGATATCCATAGGGTGCAACATTCGCTGTGCAAGGTGCAACATTCGTCCAAAAAGCCGAAACAGCACCGTTCGACTTTTAGAAATGGGTGCAGGGATTTGAAATGGAACAGTACCATGGTGAACCGCTCTCCAGGGAAGGTAAATCGAAGACCAGCAACGGTGATCCCGTTTTAACGTAAAAATTCACGTGATGGAAAAAAGAAGGCCAAAAAACTTCAGAGACCCGATTGAGGTTCGGATAGCCTTTTTTGGGTTTGAAACTATCTGTTGACAGCTTACAGCTGTCATGGCCGTAGAACTCACCGAGAGCTTCGTTTTGACTGGATATGGCTCCCATAACTCAAAACGAGACAACAGTTATGGCGGTCCGAAGAATCGATATCCACAGGGTGCAACATTCGCTGTGCAAGGTGCAACATTCGTCCGAAAAGCCGAAACTGCGCCGTTCGACTTTTAGAAGTGGGTGCAGGGATTTGAAATGGAACATTACCATGGTGAACCGCTCTCCATGGAAGGTAAATCGAAGACCAGCAACGGTGATCCCGTTTTAACGTAAAAATTCACGTGATGGAAAAAAGAAGGCCAAAAAACTTCAGAGACCCGATTGAGGTTCGGATAGCCTTTTTTGGGTTTGAAACTATCCGTTGACGGCTTACAGCGGTCAAGGCCGTAGAACTCACCGAGAGCTTCGTTTTGACTGGTTATGGCTCCCGTAACTCTAAACGAGCCAACAGTTATGGCCGTCCGAAGAATCGATATCCAAAGGGTGCAACATTCGCTGTGCAAGGTGCAACATTCGCTGTGCAAGGTGCAACATTCGTCCAAAAAGCCGAAACAGCGCCGTTCGACTTTTAGAAGTGGGTGCCGGGATTTGAAATGAAACAGTACCATGGTGAACCACTCTCCAGGGAAGGTAAATCGAAGACCTGCAACGGTGATCTCGTTTTAACGTAAAAATTCACGTGATGGAAAAAAGAAGGCCAAAAAACATCAAAGACCCGATTGAGGTTCAGATAGCCTTTTTTGGGTTTGAAACTATCCATTGACGGCTTACAACGGTCAAAGCCGTAGAACTCACCGAGAGCTTCGTTTTGACTGGTTATGGCTCCCGTAATTCTAAACGAGCCAACAGTTATGGCCGTCCGAAGAATCGATATCCATAGGGTGCAACATTCGCTGTGCAAGGTGCAACATTCGTCCAAAAAGCCGAAACAGCGCCGTTCGACTTTTAGAAATGGGTGCAGGGATTTGAAATGGAACAGTACCATGGTGAACCGCTCTCCAGGGAAGGTAAATCGAAGACCAGCAACGGTGATCCCGTTTTAACGTAAAAATTCACGTGATGGAAAAAAGAAGGCCAAAAAACTTCAGAGACCCGATTGAGGTTCGGATAGCCTTTTTTGGGTTTGAAACTATCCGTTGACAGCTTACAGCTGTCAAGGCCGTAGAACTCACCGAGAGTTTCGTTTTGACTGGATATGGCTCCAGTAACTCAAAACGAGACAACAGTTATGGCGGTCCGAAGAATCGATATCCACAGGGTGCAACATTCGCTGTGCAAGGTGCAACATTCGTCCGAAAAGCCGAAACTGCGCCGTTCGACTTTTAGAAGTGGGTGCAGGGATTTGAAATGGAACAGTACCATGGTGAACCGCTCTCCATGGAAGGTAAATCGAAGACAAGCAACGGTGATCCCGTTTTAACGAAAAAATTCACGTGATGGAAAAAAGAACGCCAAAAAACTTCAAAGACCCGATTGAGGTTCGGATAGCCTTTTTTGGGTTTGAAACTATCCGTTGACGGCTTACAGCCGTCAAGGCCGTAAAACTCACCGAGAGCTTCATTTTGACTGGTTATGGCTCCCGTAACTCTAAACGAGACAACAGTTATGGCCGTCCAAAGAATCGATATCCACAGGGTGCAACATTCGCTGTGCAAGGTGCAACATTCGTCCAAAAAGCCGAAACAGCGCCGTTCGACTTTTAGAAGTAGGTGCAGGGATTTGAAATGGAACAGTACCATGGTGAACCGCTCTCCAGGGAAGGTAAATCGAAGACCAACAATGGTGATCCCGTTTTAACGTAAAAATTCATGTGATGGAAAAAAGAAGGCCAAAAAACTTCAGAGACCCGATTGAGGTTCGGATAGCCTTTTTTGGGTTTGAAACTATCCGTTGACGGCTTACAGCAGTCAAGGCCGTAGAACTCACCGAGAGCTTCGTTTTGACTGGTTATGGCTCCCGTAACTCTAAACGAGCCAACAGTTATGGCCGTCCGAAGAATCGATATCCACAGGGTGCAACATTCGCTGTGCAAGGTGCAACATTCGTCCAAAAAGCCGAAACAGCGCCGTTCGACTTTTAGAAGTGGGTGCAGGGATTTGAAATGGAACTGTACCATGGCGATCCGCTCTCCAGGGAAGGTAAATCGAAGACCTGCAACGGTGATCTCGTTTTAACGTAAAAATTCACGTGATGGAAAAAAGAAGGCCAAAAAACTTCAGAGACCCGATTGAGGTTCGGATAGCCTTTTTTGGGTTTGAATCTATCCGTTGACGGCTTACAGCGGTCAAGGCCGTAGAACTCACCGAGAGCTTCGTTTTCACTAGTTATGGCTCCCGTAACTCTAAACGAGCCAACAGTTATGGCCGTCCGAAGAATCGATATCCAAAGGGTGCAACATTCGCTGTGCAAGGTGCAACATTCGCTGTGCAAGGTGCAACATTCGTCGGAAAAGCCGAAACAGCGTCGTTCGACTTTTAGAAGTGGGTGCAGGGATTTGAAATGGAACAGTACCATGGTGAACCGCTCTCCAGGGAAGGTAAATCGAAGACCAGCAACGGTGATCCCGTTTTAACGTAAAAATTCACGTGATGGAAAAAAGAAGGCCAAAAAACTTCAAAGACCCGATTGAGGTTCGGATAGCCTTTTTTGGGTTTGAAACTATCCGTTGACGGCTTACAGCGGTCAAGGCCGTAGAACTCACCGAGAGCTTCGTTTTGACTGGTTATGGCTCCCGTAACTCTAAACGAGACAACAGTTATGGCCGTCCGAAGAATCGATATCCATAGGGTGCAACATTCGCTGTGCAAGGTGCAAGATTCATCCAAAAAGCCGAAACAACGCCGTTCGACTTTTAGAAGTGGGTGCAGGGATTTGAAATGGAACAGTACCATGGTGAACCGCTCTCCAGGGAAGGTAAATCGAAGACACGCAACGGTGATCCCGTTTTAACGTTAAAATTCACGCGATGGAAAAAAGAAGGCCAAAATATTTCAGAGACCCGATTGAGGTTCGGATAGCCCTTTTTGGGTTTGAAACTACCCGTTGACAGCTTACAGCGGTCAAGGCCGTAGAACTCACCGAGAGCTTCGTTTTGACTGTTTATGGCTCCCGTAACTCTAAACGAGCCAACAGTTATGGCCGTCCGAAGAATCGATATCCACAGGGTGCAACATTCGCTGTGCAAGGTGCAACATTCGTCCAAAAAGCCGAAACAGCGCCGTTCGACTTTTAGAAGTGGGTGAAGGGATTTGAAATGGAACAGTAACATGGTGATCCGCTCTCCAGGGAAGGTAAATCGAAGACCTGCAACGATGATCCCGTTTTAACGTAAAAATTCACGTGATGGAAAAAAGAAGGCCAAAAAACTTCAGAGACCCGATTGAGGTTCGGATAGCCTTTTTTGGGTTTGAAACTATCCATTGATGACTTATAGCAGTCAAGGCTGTAGAACTCACCGAGAGCTTCGTTTTGACTAGTTATGGCTCCCGTAACTCTAAACGAGACAACAGTTATGGCCGTCCGAAGAATCGATATCCACAGGGTGCAACATTCGCTGTGCAAGGTGCAACCATCGTCCAAAAAGCCGAAACAGCGCCGTTCGACTTTAGAAGTGGGTGCAGGGATTTGAAATGGAACAGTACCATGGTGAACCGCTCTCCAGGGAAGGTAAATCGAAGACCAGCAACGGTGATCCCGTTTTAACGTAAAAATTCACGTGATGGAAAAAAGAAGGCCAAAAAACTTCAGAGACCCGATTGAGGTTCGAATAGCCTTTTTTGGGTTTGAAACTATCCGTTGATGGCTTACAGCGGTCAAGGCCGTAGAACTCACCGAGAGCTTCGTTTTGACTGGTTATGGCTCCCGTAACTCTAAACGAGCCAACAGTTATGGCCATCCGAAGAATCGATATACACAGGGTGCAACATTCGCTGTGCAAGGTGCAACATTCGTCCAAAAAGCCGAAACAGCGCCGTTCGACTTTTAGAAGTGGGTGCAGGGATTTTAAATGGATCAGTACCATGGTGAACCGCTCTCAAGGGAAGGTAAATCAAAGACCTGCAACGGTGATCCCGTTTTAACGTAAAAATTCATGTGATGGAAAATGGAAGGCCAAAAAACTTCAGAGACCCGATTGAGGTTCGGATAGCCTTTTTTGGGTTTGAAACTATCCGTTGACGGCTTACAGCGGTCAAGGCCGTAGAACTCACCGAGAGCTTCATTTTGACTGGTTATGGCTCCCGTAACTCTAAACGAGCCAACAGTTATGGCCGTCCGAAGAATCGATATCCACAGGGTGCAACATTCGCTGTGCAAGGTGCAACATTCGTCTAAAAAGCCGAAATAGCGCCGTTAGACTTTTAGAAGTAGGTGTAGGGATTTCAAATGAAACAGTACCATAGTGAACCGCTCTCCAGGGAAGGTAAATCGAAGACCAGCAACGGTGATCCCGTTTTAACGTAAAAATTCACGTGATGGAAAAAAGAAGGCCAAAAAACTTCAAAGACCCGATTGAGGTTCGGATAGCCTTTTTTGGGTTTGAAACTATCCGTTGACGGCTTACAGCAGTCAAGGCCGTAGAACTCACCGAGAGCTTCGTTTTGACTGGTTATGGCTCCCGTAACTCTAAACGATCCAACAGTTATGGCCGTCCGAAGAATCGATATCCACAGGGTGCAACATTCGTTGTGCAAGGTGCAACATTCGTCCAAAAAGCGGAAACAGCGCCTTTCGACTTTTAGAAGTGGGTGCAGGGATTTGAAATGGAACAGTACCATGGTGAACCGCTCTCCAGGGAAGGTAAATCGAAGACCTGCAGCGGTGATCCCGTTTTAACGTAAAAATTCACGTGATGGAAAAAAGAAGGCCAAAAAACTTCAGAGACACGATTGAGGTTCGGATAGCCTTTTTTGGGTTTGAAACTATCCATTGACGGCTTACAACGATCAAGGCCGTAGAACTCACCGAGAGCTTCGTTTTGACTGGTTATGGCTCCCGTAACTCTAAACGATCCAACAGTTATGGCCGTCCGAAGAATCGATATACACATGGTGCAACATTCGCTGTGCAAGGTGCAACATTTGTCCAAAAAGCCGAAACAACGCCGTTCGACTTTTAGAAGTGGGTGCAGGGATTTGAAATGGAACAGTACCATGGTGATCCGCTATCCAGGGAAGGTAAATCGAAGACCTGCAACGATGATTTCGTTTTAACGTAAAAATTCACGTGATGGAAAAAAGAAGGCCAAAAAACTTCAGAGACCCGATTGAGGTTCGGATAGCCTTTTTTGGGTTTGAAACTATCCTTTGACGGCTTATAGCTGTCAAGGCCGTAGAACTCACCGAGAGCTTCGTTTTGACTGGTTATTGCTCCCGTAACTCTAAATGAGACAACAGTTATGGCCGTCCGAAGAATCGATATCCACAGGGTGCAACATTCGCTGTGCAAGGTGCAACATTCGTCCAAAAAGCCGAAACAGCGCCGTTCGACTTTTAGAAGTGGGTGCAGGGATTTGAAATGGAACAGTTCCATGGTGAACTGCTCTTCATGGAAGGTAAATCAAAGATCTGCAACGGTGATCCCGTTTTAACGTAAAAATTCACGTGATGGAAAATGGAAGGCCAAAAAACTTCAAAGACCCGATTGAGGTTCGGATAGCCTTTTTTGGGTTTGAAACTATCCGTTGACGGCTTACAGCTGTCAAGGCCGTAGAACTCACCGAGAGCTTCGTTTTGACTGGTTATGGCTCCCGTAACTCTAAATGAGACAACAGTTATGGCCGTCCGAAGAATCGATATCCACAGGGTGCAACATTCGCTGTGCAAGGTGCAACATTCGTCCAAAAAGCCAAAACAGCGCCGTTCGACTTTTAGAAGTGGGTGCAGGGATTTGAAATGGAACAGTACCATGGTGAACCGCTCTCCAGGGAAGGTAAATCGAAGACCTGCAACGGTGATCCCGTTTTAACGTAAAAATTCACGTGATGGAAAAAAGAAGGCCAAAAAACTTCAAAGACCCGATTGAGGTTCGGATAGCCTTTTTTGGGTTTGAAACTACCCGTTGACGGCTTACAGCGGTCAAGGCCGTAGAACTCACCGAGAGCTTCGTTTTGACTGGTTATGGCTCCCGTAACTCTAAACGAGCCAACAGTTATGGCCGTACGAAGAATCGATATCCACAGGGTGCAACATTCGTTGTGCAAGGTGCAACATTCGTCCAAAAAGCCGAAACAGCGCCGTTCGACTTTTAGAAGTGGGTGTAGGGATTTGAAATGGAACAGTACCATGGTGAACCGCTCTCCAGGGAAGGTAAATCGAAGACCTGCAGCGGTGATCCCGTTTTAACGTAAAAATTCACGTGATGGAAAAAAGAAGGCCAAAAAACTTCAGAGACACGATTGAGGTTCGGATAGCCTTTTTTGGGTTTGAAACTATCCGTTGACGGCTTACAGCGATCAAGGCCGTAGAACTCACCGAGAGCTTCGTTTTGACTGGTTATGGCTGCCGTAACTCTAAACGAGCCAATAGTTATGGCCGTCCGAAGAATCGATATACACATGGTGCAACATTCGCCGTGCAAGGTGCAACATTTGTCCAAAAAGCCGAAACAGCGCCGTTCGACTTTTAAAAGTGGGTGCAGGGATTTGAAATGGAACAGTACCATGGTGATCCGCTCTCCAGGGAAGGTAAATCGAAGATCTGCAACGATTATCTCGTTTTAACGTAAAAATTCACGTGATGGAAAAAAGAAGGCCAAAAAACTTCAGAGACCCGATTGAGGTTCGGATAGCCTTTTTTGGGTTTGAAACTATCAGTTGAAGGCTTATAGCGGTCAATGCCGTAGAACTCACCGAGAGCTTCGTTTTGACTGGTTATGGCTCCCGTAACTCTAAACGAGACAACAGTAATGGCCGTCCGAAGAATCGATATCCACAGGGTGCAACATTCGCTGTGCAAGGTGCAACATTCGTCCAAAAAGCCGAAACAACGCCGTTCGACTTTTTGAAGTGGGTGCAGGGATTTGAAATGGAACAGTACCATGGTGAACCGCTCTCCAGGGAAGGTAAATCGAAGACCAGCAACGGTGATCCCGTTTTAACGTAAAAATTCACGTGATGGCACTACAAGAAAAAACGTCATTGACAGCAGATATTCTCAGCGTTTGTGCCTTGAATGCGGTGGACAATAATACTGGAGGGAAACTTTTACGTCCGAACGCTGAGAAAACGTAAATAATATAACTTTGCCGCCTCATTTTTTCACTTCTCCAAATTACTTTTCTTAGCCTTTCATCTCGTTAACACCTTCACCACCTAAAACCAAATTAAATCTCTCTTTTAATCACCAAAATTTGCCTTCATCACCCCCGCTCTGTCGTTCAGACATCTCCCTTCACCATTCTTTCGTTTTCGAATCTGAATCATCACCGCTAGTTGCTCCCTCTGCAGGTACCTGTTTCCAGCGATTTGTCGATTTTATTTAGGTTTAAAATGGGTTCTTCGATTAGTTTAATCAACGTCTATTTCGATTTTGTTTTTTCAGTATGTGTTTCTTTATTCATACATCAATTTCGATTTTGTTATTTAGGTTTAAAATGTACTTTTATATGTGATCTAGTTACTGTGATTAGCCGTGCTTGGTCAAGTATTATACTGGAAAATATGAGTAATATAATCATGCTCTTGATTATTTCCCTTCTAAGCTTTGTTTACACTTTCCACCTGCTTGATTATTTCCCTTCTATATTTAGTTTTACGTTGGCAAATCCTTATTTCATGCTCTTGAATTAAATCATAATATCTTACCAGTACAACACATTGTAAACTTTGGTTCTAATCTAGTTACTATGGTATATGGGTTCATGTCATATATCTGATTTTTTTTGTTTTAATTTGTTGTGGTTTTGCTAAGTATACACAAATCTTTAACATTGTTTTATCTTCAGGCCTAGTGACATCGCATTTTCCTGATCCATACCCACATATTTTACCAAAAGTCTAGGTAAAAAATAGCAGAAGTTGCTTATTTTTCCACCTGGAGAGATGAATATGTAATAAATTTCTATAAACTTTTTTTTTCTCAAACGAAGGATACACTGAAATCACCACCAGTAGAAAACAAAACAACAAAGAGAACGTCAATGATATATATTTTTATTACTACTTTTTTTATCTTTGTTATGGATGTTTTCGGTATGTAGATTTTGGAGATAAAACACCTGGCAATCTACTCCAATGTCACACTTCGGTATGCAGAATTTCGATATTCATAAAGAATGAATAACTATAATTTAAATTGGGATTTCATAGTGATAAGTTATAAAAGTAAAACTTATTAGGTGAAATTATTAGAGTAATATAGAATATATTTATGATATTTGAATAGATAATATATTAGCATTGAATTATGATAAATACAAATGCACGACATTGTTGAATAAATAAATGGGTATTTATTTGTTATAATTGGCGTCCCCCCTCATAACTCATATGACATTGATGAATAAATAAATGACATGAATTTGTTTTTAATACCGAATTTCCTTCGAGTCCCTTATAAACCATATGCTAGTGCATTTACAAAATTCTTATATCACCCTTGTTTACTAATTGTTTCACTCATAAGATATCAAATAAAATGCCTAATGTGGCTATTAATCAAGCATGTCTATTTGAGCTTTTGAGATACATTCAACTGTTTTTTCTTCTTCTTGTATTGATTAATTACAAAGCTAATGGATGCGTGAACTAAACACTATAGTTTTATATAAATAGGAATCATAAAAGATGGAAGTTCATATATTAGTCAACGATGTAATATCAGTTAACACCGCTTCACATAAATATCTAATTGTATTACGGTCTAGGCTGGGAGAAATTATATCAATTAAATGTAAGATGCATCGATTCATTTTTATACAAATTGCATATAATTCTTCAAAGTAGTGCACAAGGGACAAAATAATATGATAAATATGACCATGTATAAATCAGACAAAGTTTGAAGAGGCATTAGGGCATTTAGAAAATATCCACGAGTAGATTGAAGTTTAATTCCATGATACAAAAGTAGCATTGTTCATTGAATAAATAAACAAACTGTATAAGGCACTGTTTTACTAGGCAAGTTTGTTTTACGGCAACATAGTCTTTAAAACAAGTCATTATAACTTATAGGGCCTGGAAACAGTTTCCCTTTTGTTATCATACACCAGTAATTCTTTTCGTGGAATCCCGACTTAATATAATTCTAAATACAATGTTTAGGTTTAAGATAAAATTTGCAAATTTGCCAAGGACCGTCTCCATCTCAAATTGTTGCATTCTTCATGATTCTTTTGGTATCCCTCATGTTAAGAGCATCACCAAAAGGAAGATTCTGTGTATTCTCAAGGCTCAAGGTATTTTGTAGTTTAATATGACATATTGGTTTATATACAGTTTTGTTATCTATTCTCTTTGACATGATTATGTTGAAAAAAATGCATTTGCGCAAATAATAAATGAGACACATTTGATTTTTTCGTTCCTTTAATTTTTACAATTTATCACATCTCATGTCTAACTTACAAAAGATATTATCTATGAAGATGTGTATTTAGCGTATTGGTTACTGCTAGATTCAAAAACCAAAGTGGATCGAGCTACATTCAGGTATTTACGCAAGTGCCGAATACATGCCTTTTTTCTCCTTTTCTTTTTTAGATTTTTACTCATATCCTATGAATGTGTGTTTCCAGTGCCTAATATTCCAAATAATTATTTGGTATAAATGATGATGCATGATGTTCATATACAAAACTTGCATTATAATATGCATATCATTCTTGATAATGGATTCTTAAAAAAATTTCATGGTTCTGATTGGGAGTATTTGTTATGGTAACTTAACACGGTTACTTTGTAAACTGTTATATTGAAGTAACTATTTCGTTAACAGTGTTAGTAACATCTCTCTGCATGGAAGCTTTTTGTTGTTCAGTTCATACTTCTGCCTTACACTTTATGCAAGGTATTTTATTGATAAATTGCATTTTAAGTATTTGACCGTATAGCTAAATTCATTGCTAATTAATTTTCAGGTGCAGCCTTATGTCCTACATCAATATTTAATGCAATGTTTGTTTCGGGTTAATATTTTTTTAGATTGGAGACTAAATCTTCTTCAAATGTCACGGTAAACCTTTATATAAACTTAATTACATGTATGGTTGAATTAAAAAAAATCAAACATAGAAAATCTTTCTAGTTAAACATGTGCCTGCGAGATAACACACTGTTATAAAACTTTAAGCACAATAAACAAAAATGGAAAGATATATTTAACATACATTTTTATTGGATTTTTTTTCGTATTTTTTATTTGAATCGTATTGCATCAAATTGTTCATTTCTTAAGGATAGACAAAAGCTTGCAGCTCTATCTTCTAAAAATAAAGGATTGCTAAGTGGAAATAGAAATCAATTCAATATACTCTGATGGACCCATGTATTGCAAAGTGAAAACAGAAATTAATTCAGTACACTAATGGACCCAGTACATTATATTACCATGTCCATCAGGTTAAAATGGATATAGCAACTGGAATAGATATAGCACAGACAGGCTCTAGGCTACAGCTCTGGCTAAAGTCATAAGTTCAAATACTAGTTATATAATTTATTGTCTGGCCCAAACATTGTTATAGCCTATGCTCTTTTGCATCTCAAAGTTTTTTAACCAATGTTTTACTAGTCGTCAATGCCTTGATTTTTTTTTCAAAGTTTGTCATTTTTTGTATGATGCACATGTATATGCAAGTTATAACAAAATTGAATGCATGCCCCATAAGTTCACATGCTAAGATATATACAGACATTATTTTTTCCACGCTTCATCTAAAAAACTCTATAAAATCATGTTTGAGTTATTGCATGATGGTTTCCGAATCAAACCAAAGAAATGGTTGGTTGTATGTGGGCGTGGGCAAAACAACATGGTATCAAACTATATCTTTGTAATGGTTATTTTCATGATGGCATAGTTTTCACATATTTTTTTGTATCTATTTAATAAAATCATGTTTCATTTATTGCACGATTGTATCAAAGTGAACAAATGCCTATTTTACAGTCTACGCGAATTATCAGCAGCAAGGAGTTAAATATTGCACTGCTAAGGAAAATTAATACCTTAAACTAGTCTCCATCTTGTTTTACAGTGCAGAGCAGTTACCTGGACTGTCCAAAGTTAAAAACTAGAGTTGAGCTTATGCAGCGTTCCCAGAGTTGGCATCAGCAATGAACCTCAAAGTTAATAATACGATGTTTTTTCCTAACTGAATTTGTAATATCAGAAATTTACTTGGTGAGGACCTCGGCCAACCCAACACTAATGAGCTCAATCAAATCGAGAATCAAATAAATCCCTTTAGGCATGGGAGAGACTGCTGGAGCTTGTAAGATGATGGATTTTGTACAGCAACAACCAAAACAACAGACGCAACAGCAAAGTATCAAGGTGCAATGTAATACTCCCAATTCACATGGTGAGTTTTTCCCTTTCTTCTGTGGTTGTTATAGTTTAGTATCGATTTAACATGATACTGTATTAATGCCATTTATCTTCAACAACCAAATGAACCTTTTGGAAAAAAACTGCAGTTGTGTTCAATTTTCGATCTGAGATAGTTTAATTTTGAAATTCTTAGTTGTAATGAATAAGCGTGCATTTAATAATGAATGAGAAGCTTTGAGACAAAATTAGTGGTGAATTAGAGAGCATGAACTCATGTTTCGGGAAGGAAAATATGATTTACCCTTTTTCCCTAATCAGTGTTTAACTCACATTTTTCAAAAGTGAATAAATTAGAGCTTAAATATAAACTATCTGTCACTTAATAAGTTGATTTGTTTTGAAATTGCTTGGACATGTACAAAAAGATTTACGACTTATCAAATTGCTTAGTTTTGTTAAAAGTCAAATTTATTATCTATCAGATCATGACATAAATAGAATGTTACAGTTTTAAACCTATCTATCAAATTGCTTAGTTGTAAATATATAACACTTATATGAGTGTCTGTCTTGTAGTGTATCCAGCAACCTGATGAAGTAAATATTATCATGCCCTATCTAACCTATTTATTGTTGTGATCATCAATTCTTCTTTGTAAATTGATTTCTGAACAGTTAAAAACAAATGAAGTAAAATAAATGTAAAATCAAGGTTTGATGAACCCTTTTTTTAGAACTGAGAGGAATTGACTTTTTTTATGCTTCCTCCTCATCCTAAAAATCACTGTGCAGTTGCTGCTATAAGTATCAATGGTGTTATCAATGTGACGCGGACGCTAATTTGTTTTTATATGTGTACATTAGCCTACATCAGTGTAGAAGTGGTAAATGAGTGAGATAATGACGAAATAAAATTTATTTAACTACCGTCGATCACTCACCATTGTACATCCAGTTTTACAGTCTTTTTTTGGCTACTATAACTGAAACATAAATATCTTTTGATAGTCTATTTTATAGAAACAAGAAGAAGAAAGACAGAAAGAGAAGTTGATGGTTCCACCTAGTAGCTCTGTTGGTAGTCTCTTCGGTTGACATAGTCTTTTTGATGGGAGATGATCTGTCGGTAGGTGGTCTTAGAAATAGTGAAAGAGGTTGCAGAAATTTTTATGGAAGGGATGGAGGAGGCAATTTTTATGGTATAATTCATTATTTAAAATTGTATTTCCTTTTGACATTGCCTGACAAAGAGACTCAAAATTTTCAGGAACCCGGACAATTTTGAAGAGAGAATCGGAAAAAGTGGCAAATTTTGGCTATATAGATGCTAGGTTCAATTTGTCAAAGTCCAGAAGGAACCATAGATATAATATAGTTTCCTGCTAAGCAAGGTAAATTTGGCAAAGCTTCTATCCTTATTTTCTCACCTGCAGGTCATTGTATTTTCGTTTCCTGCTAAGTAGTTTTATTGAATTTCGAGTTTGAAAAATCCAAAAAAATTGCTTACAGTGCATTGAGCTATACTTTAATATGTCTTTAACTTAAATATGCAATACATTGTATTGGTTTATGGAGTTTATTTTTAATTAATGAAACATATGCATTTATAAGGACTTATTGCATGTTATTAGCAGATTATTGGTTCTGAAAAATATAGCAATGTACATGAGATGTGCATTAAGTCTACAAAGACAATTATCACCTTTTGAAGAAGGGCGTCTCATGACTTCCAGTGTAAGTGATTCCTACTCCCGGTTTAGTTTTTTTCTTCTAATTTTTATATATTAGATGTACTGAAATTACAATATCGATGTTATTGATGATGCTAGATGGAGTTTCTAAATAGGTGCTTAACCTAAGGCATATAAAATTTGGTCCTTCCCTCTTTTTGATCATGGGACTTGAATTTTGATCTCCTAAGGCATATAAAATTTGGTCCTTCCCTCTTTTCATAATTGGTCTTTCAACAGTAGGCCCCTTAAAAGTCTCGCTTCAAACTCAAAATCAACAAGGAAAATTTCATGCATTGTATTGGCAGTACAAAGTTTTATAACTTTCTATCTAATATGAGTTTTTAGTTGGTTTTATTTGTATTATTACATGAGAGTTGTGTAGAATGTTTGCAAGATTTTTAGTTGGTTTCTTCCGACTATATTGAATGAACCACAGATTACTACTCTTAGAGCATCACAAACATTTAGTATGATAAATATTGTCAGCTCTTAGAATTTTTATTGCTCTTATAATTTATCAAAACAATAAATATGAAATGATTTTCTTTATGCAACTCCTTTTCCATCGTACCTTTAAATGGAAAAAAAGTGACTAAACAGTAAACTGATAATGTATGATGCATCTATTGTAACTTAGTACAATTTGTTATGTATACTAGTATTAGTAATGAATATTTTTTACATTTGCTAGGCATGGCTACAAAATCAGTTTGGATAGGGTACTAATGTCCTTCCTTTTGTTTTCTTAATTGTAAAATATTTTAATAACAGGTCAAACAGTTATCTATTTAATTGACTTTCTACACATTAGTTATGCTAAATATCTAATTTTGTAGTGTTACTGACATAATTGAATATTTTCATTATCTCTGATGCAGTTGATCGAATGAGCAAGGACAAAACGTGTTTGTTCTAGAGTACTCAAAGGTAATGTTGTACTTCAAAATTTTATATAGAAACATAGCACAACAATGCTTAAATGAGTTCCACTTGATTATCTACAGATGAACTAATATTGTTTCTATGTAATTAAAAGAGAGCGTGCACTACGATGACACTTAACATATCTACACCCCTTAATTATGTATCTCCTTTTGTGCATGTTAGTTGTAGACAATATGAGCCTGCATATTGTATCAATCAAATTGGTAGGGCTAGATATCTTAACTATATATATGCAATCATATAATAAAGGTGGAATTAAGTAGGTTAGAGTGGCATAATCTATTCTTAACTTAAATAGGCATCTTTTGAACTATTAAGCCCGTGACATGTAATCCATTTGAGTTTTAAATTGCCAGTGAGGACGCATAGCACTGTTGTTTCTCTTACCAGCTTCCTGGCTAACATATTAAGAGTAGACTAAGGATGGTAATGAATATTGCAAGCTTATATAAACAGAGATTACAAAAAGAAGATAACTATACTCAAAATAGAGAAGTTCTCACTGCACCTTAGTAGCAATAGCCTTAGTAACAGTATACTCAGCTTTGTAGTAAAACACGATTAGTCAATTTCCATATAAACTAAAAAAAGAAAAATAAAATCCTACATTTACTATATATATAGAAGCCAAGAGAGGAGTTGCCCCCACTTAGCTTTGTAGAAATAAATATATAGAAAAAGTTGCAAAAATAATTGATTGATGTGGTGATTTTAGACCCTAAAAAGAGAAAAAGAAGAAGGTTACAACTCAATTGTAATATATGGACATTATAATAAGCATCTTGCGAGCTGTGGCATTCAAGTTTTACCAATTTTCCTTCTCTAGCAAAATTGTTCAATCATAACAAAAAGTAAAGAATATCTGAGTTTCACATTAAAAAATATATCTTTGAATCTAAATCATGAACAAAAACACTAATAAGTGATTTTCTAAAAATTCTAAAAATGAATTGTTCCACTTTCTATAAGAGTAGAAAAATATGTTAATCTTAATTTCCTCTAAGATTATAACAATACTAGAAAAATAACCTGTTATGTAAATTGGATTTAATTTTTTGATACTAATTACTTTCATTTCTATGAGATATTGCAAGAATTCAGTTTAACTCGCAAGGTTACATTCAACTTGAAGTAAATACTAACCTTGTACAAATTTTAAAACACTCAAGAGAAATTCACCCAAGAGATCAAACAACCATTGATTTGTTCAATGTCTTAGACTTGAGACTAAAGTATACGTAATTAATATATATATATATATATATATATACACAAGCACATATTTGGTATTTGGCGATTTGCAGTTTGATTGTAAGGTCAGCGGTTCAGGTCAGTAACAGGGAGGAAGCAGTTTGCTTGGTATGTTGGTTGATATTGATAGGAAGATGGCAGTGGAGATGAGATGCACGGAGACTGTTAGTGTGTATGTCAGGGGAAGAAATATGCTGATGGTGGCAAGAGTTTTGTGAAGATGTCTGAAGTGGTGAGAATGCAATGATGAAGTATAGGGGTGCAGTTCAGTGATGGGTTAAGTGGAAAGAAGTGGTGTGACTGCTGGCAGTTATGGTGTTTGGAGAGGGATGGGTTTGCAGTGTGAAGTAGAGGTGATAATGAAGTAATGGGGGAATTTCTGGTTGCATATTTGTATTGCAGTTATGACTGGGGGTAGCAATGAAGGGGAAGGCAGTTTGTTGACGGGTGATGTAGATGGTGGTGGTATAAATGTATGCAGAAGTGAGTTTGTTTGTGCTTTGGTATATGGTTGGAGCAACTGCTGTAGGGGATGGGTCGGAAGTATGTATGTGGTTGAAGAAGGTGGTGATCAAGTTTGGTTTATAGATATTGTGCATTTGTCTAATTTTGTATGGAGTTGGTTTATAAATTTTATCTCTCTTTACGGGTTTATGTAAACTTTGTTCATGGATATTGTGTTCAACTTATTTTATGGAAGTGATTAATAGTTATGCTTTTATTTTACTATTTTTAGTTTGATTTGTTTATGTTATGTACATTAACTGATTAAAATATAATTAAATGTAGTTTATATTAATGATATGTGTGAATATTGCAATGGCACAACATTGCTGTCAATTCTTTGGAAAAAAAATGCATATCTCTACGACAGCGTTTATACATTGATGTCAATTCATTGGAAAAAAATGCATATCCCTACGACAGCGTTTATACATTGCTGTCAATTCATTGGGAAAAAAATGCATATCCCTACGACAGCGTTTATACCTTGCAGTAGAAAACTATTAACAACGTTTATACCTTGCAATAGGAAAATTATTAACAGCGTTTAAAAAACGCTGTAGAAAGTGGGTTTTTGACAGCGTTTATATTTTGCAATTAAAAATTTAGGGTCAACGACCGCATGTCGTTATACAGCGTTTTTAAAAACGCTGTGAAAACTTTTAACAGCGTTTTTCAAACGCTGTGAAAAGTCTTTTTTGTTGTAGTGTGTAAAAAGGAAGGCCAAAAAACTTCAGAGACCCGATTGAGGTTCGGATAGCCTTTTTTGGGTTTGAAACTATCCGTTGATGGCATACAGCAGTAAAGGCCGTAGAACTCACCGAGAGCTTCGTTTTGACTGGTTATGGCTCCCGTACCTCTAAACGAGCCAACAGTTATGGTCGTCCGAAGAATCGATATCCACAAGGTGCAACATTCGCTGTGCAAGGTGCAACATTCGTCCAAAAAGCCGAAACAGCGCCGTTCGACTTTTAGAAGTGGGTGCATGGATTTGAAATGGAACAGTACCATGGTGAACCGCTCTCCAGGGAAGGTAAAACAAAGACCAGCAACGGTGATCCCGTTTTAACGTAAAAATTCACGTGATGGAAAAAAGAAGGCCAAAAAACTTCAGAGACCCGATTGAGGTTCGGATAGCCTTTTTTGGGTTTGAAACTATCCGTTGACGGCTTACAGCGGTCAAGGCCGTAGAACTCACCGAGAGCTTCATTTTGACTGGTTATGGCTCCCGTAACTCTAAACGAGCCAACAGTTATGGCCGTCCGAAGAATCGATATCCACAGGGTGCAACATTCGCTGTGCATGGTGCAACATTCGTCCAAAAAGCCGAAACAACGCCGTTCGACTTTTAGAAGTGGGTGCAGGGATTTGAAATGGAACAGTACCATGGTGAACCGCTCTCCAGGGAAGGTAAATCGAAGCCTGCAACGGTGATCCCGTTTTAACGTAAAAATTCACGTGATGGAAAAAAGAAGGCCAAAAAACTTTAGAGACCCGATTGAGGTTCGGATAGCCTTTTTTGGGTTTGAAACTATCCGTTGACGGCTTACAGCGGTCAAGGCCGTAGAACTCACCGAGAGCTTCGTTTTGACTGGTTATGGTTCCCGTAACTCTAAACCAGCCAACAGTTATGGCCGTCCGAAGAATCGATATCCACAGGGTGCAACATTCGCTGTGCAAGGTGCAACATTCGTCCAAAAAGCCGAAACAGCGCCGTTCGACTTTTAGAAGTGGGTGCAGGGATTTGAAATGGAACAGTAACATGGTGAACCGCTCTCCAGGGAAGGTAAATCGAAGACCAGCAATGGTGATCGTGTTTTAACGTAAAAATTCACGTGATGGAAAAAAGAAGGCCAAAAAACTTCAGAGACCCGATTGAGGTTCGGATAGCCTTTTTTGGGTTTGAAACTATCCGTTGATGGCTTACAGCTGTCAAGGCCGTAGAACTCACCGAGAGCTTCGTTTTGACTGGATATGGCTCCAGTATCTCTACACGAGACAACAGTTATGGCCGTCCGAAGAATCGATATCCACAGGGTGCAACATTCGCTGTGCAAGGTGCAACTTTCGTTCGAAAAGCCGAAACAGCGCCGTTCGACTTTTAGAAGTGGGTGCAGGGATTTGAAATGGAACAGTACCATGGTGAACCGCTCTCCATTGAAGGTAAATCGAAGACCAGCAACGGTGATCCGGTTTTAACGTAAAAATTCACGTGATGGAAAAAAGAACGCTAGAAAACTTCAAAGACCCGATTGAGGTTCGGATAGCCTTTTTTGGGTTTGAAACTATCCGTTGACGGCTTACAGCCGTCAAGGCCATAGAACTCACCGAGTGCTTCATTTTGACTGGTTATGGCTCCCGTAACTCTAAACGAGACAACAGTTATGGCCGTCCGAAGAATCGATATCCACAGGGTGCAACATTCGCTGTGCAAGGTGCAACATTCGTCCGAAAAGCCGAAACAGCGTCGTTCGACTTTTAGAAGTGGGTGCAGGGATTTGAAATGGAACAGTACCATGGTGAACCGCTCTCCAGGGAAGGTAAATCGAAGACCAGCAACGGTGATCCCGTTTTAACGTAAAAATTCACCTGATGGAAAAAAGAAGGCCAAAAAATTTCAGAGACCCGATTGAGGTTCGGATAGCCTTTTTTGGGTTTGAAACTATCCTTTGACGGCTCACAGCCGTCAAGGCCGTAGAACTCACCGAGAGCTTCGTTGTGACTGGTTATGGCTCCCGTAACTCTAAACGAGACAACAGTTATGGCCGTCCGAAGAATCGATATCCATAGGGTGCAACCTTCGCTGTGCAAGGTGCAACATTCGTCCAAAATGCCGAAACAGCGCCGTTCTACTTTTAGAAGTGGGTGCACGGATTTGAAATGGAACGGTACCATGGTGAACCACTCTCCAGGGAAGGTAAATCGAAGACCAGCAACGGTGATCCCGTTTTAACGTAAAAATTCACGTGATGGAAAAAAGAAGGCCAAAAAACTTCAGAGACCCGATTGAGGTTCGGATAGCCTTTTTTGGGTCTGAAACTATCCGTTGACGGCTTACAGTGGTCAAGGCCGTAGAACTCACCGAGAGCTTCGTTTTGACTGGTTATTGCTCCCGTAACTCTAAACGAGACAACAGTTATGGCCGTCCGAAGAATCGATATCCATAGGGTGCAACATTCGCTGTGCAAGGTGCAACATTCATCCAAAAAGCCGAAACAGCGCCGTTCGACTTTTAGAAGTGGGTGCAGGGATTTGAAATGGAACAGTACCATGGTGAACCGCTCTCCAGGGAAGGTAAATCGAAGACACGCAACGGTGATCCCGTTTTAACGTTAAAATTCACGCGATGGAAAAAAGAAGGCCAAAAAATTTCAAAGACCCGATTGAGGTTCGGATAGCCTTTTTTGGGTTTGAAACTATCCGTTGACGACTTACAGCAGTCAAGGCCGTAGAACTCACCGAGAGCTTCGTTTTGACTGGTTATGGCTCCCGTAACTCTAAACGAGACAATAGTTATGGCCGTGCGAAGAATCGATATCCACAGGGTGCAACATTCGCTGTGCAAGGTGCAACATTCATCCAAAAAGCCGAAACAGCGCCGTTCGACTTTTAGAAGTGGGTGCAGAGATTTGAAATGGAACAGTACCATGGTGAACCGCTCTCCAGGGAAGGTAAATCGAAGACCAGCAACGGTGATCCCGTTTTAACGTAAAAATTCACATGATGGAAAAAAGAAGGCCAAAAAACTTCAGAGACCCGATTGAGGTTCGGATAGCCTTTTTTGGGTTTGAAACTATCCATTGATGACTTACAGTAGTGAAGGCAGTAACTCACCGAGAGCTTCGTTTTGACTGGTTATGGCTCCTGTAACTCTAAACGAGACAACAGTTATGGACGTCCGAAGAATCGATATCCACAGGGTGCAACATTCGCTGTGCAAGGTGCAACCATCGTCCAAAAAGCCGAAACAGCGCCGTTCGACTTTTAGAAGTGGGTGCAGTGATTTAAATGGAACAGTACCATGGTGAACCTCTCTCCAGGGAAGGTAAATCGAAGACCAGCAACGGTGATCCCGTTTTAACGTAAAAATTCACGTGATGGAAAAAGAAGGCCAAAAAACTTCAGAGACCCGATTGAGGTTCAGATAGCCTTTTTTGGGTTTGAAACTATCCGTTGACGGATTACAGCGGTCAAGGCCGTAGAACTCACCGACAGCTTCGTTTTGACTGGTTATGGCTCCCGTAACTCTAAACGAGACAACAGTTATGGCCGTCCGAAGAATCGATATCCACAGGGTGCAACATTCGTTGTGCAAGGTGCAACATTTGTCCAAAAAGCCGAAACAGCGCCGTTCTACTTTTAGAAGTGGGTGCAGCGATTTGAAAAGGGATAGTACCATGGTGAACCGCTCTCCAGGGAAGGTAAATCGAAGACCAGCAACGGTGATCCCGTTTTAACGTAAAAATTCACGTGATGGAAAAAAGAAGGCCAAAAAACTTCAGAGACCCGATTGAGGTTCGGATAGCCTTTTTTGGGTTTGAAACTATCCGTTGACGGATTATAGTGGTCAAGGCCGTACAACTCACCGAGAGCTTCGTTTTGACTGGTTATGGCTCCCGTAACTCTAAACGAGACAACAGTTATGGCCGTCCGAAGAATCGATATCCACAGGGTGCAACATTCGCTGTGCAAGGTGCAACATTCATCCAAAAAGCCGAAACAGCGCCGTTCGACTTTTAGAAGTGGGTGCAGGGATTTGAAATGGAACAGTACCATGGTGAACCGCTCTCCAGGGAAGGTAAATAAAAGACCAGCAACGGTGATCCCGTTTTAACGTAAAAATTCACGTGATGGAAAAAAGAAGGCCAAAAAACTTCAGAGACCCGATTGAGGTTCGGATAGCCTTTTTTGGGTTTGAAACTATCCATTGACGGCTTACAGCGGTCAAGGCCGTAGAACTCACCGAGAGCTTCGTTTTGACTGGTTATGGCTCCAGTAACTCTAAACAAGACAACAGTTATGGCCGTCCAAAGAATCGATATCCACAGGGTGCAACATTCGCTGTGCAAGGTGCAACATTCGTCCAAAAAGCCGAAACAGCGCCGTTCGACTTTTAGAAGTGGGTGCAGGGATTTGAAATTGAACAATACCATGGTGAACCGCTCTCCAGGGAAGGTAAATCGAAGACCAGCAACGGTGATCCCGTTTTAACGTAAAAATTCACGTGATGGAAAAAAGAAGGCCAAAAAACTTCAGAGACCCGATTGAGGTTCGGATAGCCTTTTTTGGGTTTGAAACTATCCGTTGACGGCTTACAGCGGTCAAGGCCGTAGAACTCACCAAGAGCTTCGTTTTGACTGGTTATGGCTCCCGTAACTCTAAACGAGACAACAGTTATGGCCGTCCGAAGAATCGATATCCACAGGGTGCAACATTCGCGGTGCAAGGTGCAACATTCGTCTAAAAAGCCGAAACAACACCGTTCGACTTTTAGAAGTGGGTGCAGGGATTTGAAATGGAACAGTACCATGGTGAACCGCTCTCCAGGGAAGGTAAATCGAAGACCAGCAACAGTGATCCCGTTTTAACGTAAAAATTCACGCGATTGAAAAAAGAAGGCCAAAAAACTTCAAAGACCCGATTGAGGTTCGGATAGCCTTTTTTGGGTTTGAAACTATCCGTTGACGGCTTACAGCAGTCAAGGCCGTAGAACTCACCGAGTGCTTCGTTTTGACTGGTTATGGCTCCCGCAACTCTAAACGAGACAACAGTTATGGCCATCCGAAGAATCGATATCCACAGGGTGCAACATTCGCTGTGCAAGGTGCAACATTCATCCAAAAAGCCGAAACAGCGCCGTTCGACTTTTAGAAGTGCGTGCAGGGATTTGAAAAGGGATAGTACCATGGTGAACCGCTCTCCAGGGAAGGTAAATCGAAGACCAGCAACGGTGATCCCGTTTTAACGTAAAAATTCACGTGATGGAAAAAAAAAGGCCAAAAAACTTCAGAGACCCGATTGAGGATCGGATAGCCTTTTTTTGATTTGAAACTATCTGTTGACGGCTTACAGTTGTCAAGGCCGTAGAACTCACCGAGAGCTTCGTTCTGACTGGTTATGGCTCCCGTAACTCTAAACGAGACAACAATTATGGTCGTCCGAAGAATCGATATCCACAGGGTGCAACATTCGTCCAAAAAGCCGAAACAGCGCCGTTCGACTTTTAGAAGTGGGTGCAGAGATTTTATATGGAACAGTACCATGGTGAACCGCTCTCCAGGGAAGGTAAATCGAAGACCAGCAACGGTGATCCCGTTTTAACGTAAAAATTCACGTGATGGATAAAAGAAGGCCAAAAAACTTCAGAGACCGGATTGAGGTTCGGATAGCCTTTTTTGGGTTTGAATCTATCCGTTGACGGCTTACAGCGGTCAAGGCCGTAGAACTCACCAAGTGCTTCGTTTTGACAGGTTATGGCTCCCGTAACTCTAAACGAGACAACAGTTATGGCCGTCCGAAGAATCGATATCCACAGGGTGCAACATTCGCTGTGCAAGGTGCAACATTCGTCTAAAAAGCCGAAACAACACCGTTCGACTTTTAGAAGTGGGTGCAGGGATTTGAAATGGAACAGTACCATGGTGAACCGCTCTCCAGGGAAGGTAAATCGAAGACCAGCAACAGTGATCCCGTTTTAACGTAAAAATTCACGCGATTGAAAAAAGAAGGCCAAAAAACTTCAAAGACCCGATTGAGGTTCGGATAGCCTTTTTTGGGTTTTAAACTATCCGTTGACGGCTTACAGCAGTCAAGGCCGTAGAACTCACCGAGTGCTTCGTTTTGACTGGTTATGGCTCCCGCAACTCTAAACGAGACAACAGTTATGGCCGTCCGAAGAATCGATATCCACAGGGTGCAACATTCGCTGTGCAAGGTGCAACATTCATCCAAAAAGCCGAAACAGCGCCGTTCGACTTTTAGAAGTGCGTGCAGGGATTTGAAAAGGGATAGTACCATGGTGAACCGCTCTCCAGGGAAGGTAAATCAAAGACCAGCAACGGTGATCCCGTTTTAACGTAAAAATTCACGTGATGGAAAAAAAAAGGCCAAAAAACTTCAGAGACCCGATTGAGGATCGGATAGCCTTTTTTTGATTTGAAACTATCTGTTGACGGCTTACAGTTGTCAAGGCCGTAGAACTCACCGAGAGCTTCGTTCTGACTGGTTATGGCTCCCGTAACTCTAAACGAGACAACAATTATGGCCGTCCGAAGAATCGATATCCACAGGGTGCAACATTCGTCCAAAAAGCCGAAACAGCGCCGTTCGACTTTTAGAAGTGGGTGCAGAGATTTTATATGGAACAGTACCATGGTGAACCGCTCTCCAGGGAAGGTAAATCGAAGACCAGCAACGGTGATCCCGTTTTAACGTAAAAATTCACGTGATGGATAAAAGAAGGCCAAAAAACTTCAGAGACCGGATTGAGGTTCGGATAGCCTTTTTTGGGTTTGAATCTATCCGTTGACGGCTTACAGCGGTCAAGGCCGTAGAACTCACCAAGTGCTTCGTTTTGACAGGTTATGGCTCCCGTAACTCTAAACGAGACAACAGTTATGGCCGTCCGAAGAATCGATATCCACAGGGTGCAACATTCGCTGTGCAAGGTGCAACATTCGTCTAAAAAGCCGAAACAACACCGTTCGACTTTTAGAAGTGGGTGCAGGGATTTGAAATGGAACAGTACCATGGTGAACCGCTCTCCAGGGAAGGTAAATAAAAGACCAGCAACGGTGATCCCGTTTTAACGTAAAAATTCACGTGATGGAAAAAAGAAGGCCAAAAAACTTCAGAGACCCGATTGAGGTTCGGATAGCCTTTTTTGGGTTTGAAACTATCCATTGACGGCTTACAGCGGTCAAGGCCGTAGAACTCACCGAGAGCTTCGTTTTGACTGGTTATGGCTCCAGTAACTCTAAACAAGACAACAGTTATGGCCGTCCAAAGAATCGATATCCACAGGGTGCAACATTCGCTGTGCAAGGTGCAACATTCGTCCAAAAAGCCGAAACAGCGCCGTTCGACTTTTAGAAGTGGGTGCAGGGATTTGAAATTGAACAATACCATGGTGAACCGCTCTCCAGGGAAGGTAAATCGAAGACCAGCAACGGTGATCCCGTTTTAACGTAAAAATTCACGTGATGGAAAAAAGAAGGCCAAAAAACTTCAGAGACCCGATTGAGGTTCGGATAGCCTTTTTTGGGTTTGAAACTATCCGTTGACGGCTTACAGCGGTCAAGGCCGTAGAACTCACCAAGAGCTTCGTTTTGACTGGTTATGGCTCCCGTAACTCTAAACGAGACAACAGTTATGGCCGTCCGAAGAATCGATATCCACAGGGTGCAACATTCGCTGTGCAAGGTGCAACATTCGTCTAAAAAGCCGAAACAACACCGTTCGACTTTTAGAAGTGGGTGCAGGGATTTGAAATGGAACAGTACCATGGTGAACCGCTCTCCAGGGAAGGTAAATCGAAGACCAGCAACAGTGATCCCGTTTTAACGTAAAAATTCACGCGATTGAAAAAAGAAGGCCAAAAAACTTCAAAGACCCGATTGAGGTTCGGATAGCCTTTTTTGGGTTTGAAACTATCCGTTGACGGCTTACAGCAGTCAAGGCCGTAGAACTCACCGAGTGCTTCGTTTTGACTGGTTATGGCTCCCGCAACTCTAAACGAGACAACAGTTATGGCCGTCCGAAGAATCGATATCCACAGGGTGCAACATTCGCTGTGCAAGGTGCAACATTCATCCAAAAAGCCGAAACAGCGCCGTTCGACTTTTAGAAGTGCGTGCAGGGATTTGAAAAGGGATAGTACCATGGTGAACCGCTCTCCAGGGAAGGTAAATCGAAGACCAGCAACGGTGATCCCGTTTTAACGTAAAAATTCACGTGATGGAAAAAAAAAGGCCAAAAAACTTCAGAGACCCGATTGAGGATCGGATAGCCTTTTTTTGATTTGAAACTATCTGTTGACGGCTTACAGTTGTCAAGGCCGTAGAACTCACCGAGAGCTTCGTTCTGACTGGTTATGGCTCCCGTAACTCTAAACGAGACAACAATTATGGCCGTCCGAAGAATCGATATCCACAGGGTGCAACATTCGTCCAAAAAGCCGAAACAGCGCCGTTCGACTTTTAGAAGTGGGTGCAGAGATTTTATATGGAACAGTACCATGGTGAACCGCTCTCCAGGGAAGGTAAATCGAAGACCAGCAACGGTGATCCCGTTTTAACGTAAAAATTCACGTGATGGATAAAAGAAGGCCAAAAAACTTCAGAGACCGGATTGAGGTTCCGATAGCCTTTTTTGGGTTTGAATCTATCCGTTGACGGCTTACAGCGGTCAAGGCCGTAGAACTCACCAAGTGCTTCGTTTTGACAGGTTATGGCTCCCGTAACTCTAAACGAGACAACAGTTATGGCCGTCCGAAGAATCGATATCCACAGGGTGCAACATTCGCTGTGCAAGGTGCAACATTCGTCTAAAAAGCCGAAACAACACCGTTCGACTTTTAGAAGTGGGTGCAGGGATTTGAAATGGAACAGTACCATGGTGAACCGCTCTCCAGGGAAGGTAAATCGAAGACCAGCAACAGTGATCCCGTTTTAACGTAAAAATTCACGCGATTGAAAAAAGAAGGCCAAAAAACTTCAAAGACCCGATTGAGGTTCGGATAGCCTTTTTTGGGTTGAAACTATCCGTTGACGGCTTACAGCAGTCAAGGCCGTAGAACTCACCGAGTGCTTCGTTTTGACTGGTTATGGCTCCCGCAACTCTAAACGAGACAACAGTTATGGCCGTCCGAAGAATCGATATCCACAGGGTGCAACATTCGCTGTGCAAGGTGCAACATTCATCCAAAAAGCCGAAACAGCGCCGTTCGACTTTTAGAAGTGCGTGCAGGGATTTGAAAAGGGATAGTACCATGGTGAACCGCTCTCCAGGGAAGGTAAATCGAAGACCAGCAACGGTGATCCCGTTTTAACGTAAAAATTCACGTGATGGAAAAAAGAAGGCCAAAAAACTTCAGAGACCCGATTGAGGTTTGGATAGCCTTTTTTTGATTTGAAACTATCCGTTGACGGCTTACAGTTGTCAAGGCCGTAGAACTCACCGAGAGCTTCGTTCTGACTGGTTATGGCTCCCGTAACTCTAAACGAGACAACAATTATGGCCGTCCGAAGAATCGATATCCACAGGGTGCAACATTCGTCCAAAAAGCCGAAACAGCGCCGTTCGACTTTTAGAAGTGGGTGCAGAGATTTTATATGGAACAGTACCATGGTGAACCGCTCTCTAGGGAAGGTAAATCGAAGACCAGCAACGGTGATCCCGTTTTAACGTAAAAATTCACGTGATGGAAAAAAGAAGGCCAAAAAACTTCAGAGACCCAATTGAGGTTCGGATAGCCTTTTTTTGATTTGAAACTATCCGTTGACGGCTTACAGTTGTCAAGGCCGTAGAACTCACCGAGAGCTTCGTTTTGACTGGTTATGGCTCCCGTAACTCTAAACGAGACAACAATTATGGCCGTCCGAAGAATCGATATCCACAGGGTGCAACATTCGCTGTGCAAGGTGCAACATTCGTCCAAAAAGCCGAAACAGCGCCGTTCGACTTTTAGAAGTGGGTGCAGAGATTTTATATGGAATAGTACCATGGTGAACCGCTCTCCAGGGAAGGTAAATTGAATACCAGCAACGGTGATCCCGTTTTAACGTAAAAATTCACGTGATGGAAAAAAGAAGGCCAAAAAACTTCAGAGACCCGATTGAGGTTCGGATAGCCTTTTTTGGGTTTGAAACTATCCGTCGACGGCTTACAGCTGTTAAGGCCGTAGAACTCACCGAGAGCTTCGTTTTGATTGGTTATAGCTCCCGTAACTCTAAACGAGACAACAATTATGGCCGTCCGAAGAATCGATATCCACAGGGTGCAACATTCGTTGTGCAAGGTGCAATATTCGTCCAAAAAGCCGAAACAGCGCCGTTCGACTTTTAGAAGTGGGTGCAGGGATTTGAAATGGAACAGTACCATGGTGAACCGCTCTCCAGGGAAGGTAAATCGAAGACCAGCAACGGTGATCCCATTTTAACGTAAAAATTCACGTGATGGAAAAAAGAAGGCCAAAAAACTTCAGAGACCCGATTGAGGTTCGGATAGTCTTTTTTGGGTTTGAAATTATCCATTGACGGCTTACAGCAGTCAAGGCCATAGAACTCACCGAGAGCTTCGTTTTGACTGGTTATGGCTCCCGTAACTCTAAATGAGACAACAGTTATGGCCGTTCGAAGAATCGATATCCACAGGGTGCAACATTCGCTGTGCAAGGTGCAACATTCATCCAAAAAGCCGAAACAGTGCCATTCGACTTTTAGAAGTGCGTGCAGGGATTTGAAATGGAACAGTACCATGGTGAACCACTCTCCAGGGAAGGTAAATTGAAGACCAGCAACGGTGATCCCATTTTAACGTAAAAATTCACATGATAGAAAAAAGAAGGCCAAAAAACTTCAGAGACCCGATTGAGGTTCGGATAGCCTTTTTTGGGTTTGAAATTATCCATTGACGGCTTACAGCTGTCAAGGCCGTAGAACTCACCGAGAGCTTCGTTTTGACTGGTTATGGCTCCCGTAATTCTAAACGAGACAACAGGTATGGCCGTCCGAAGAATCGATATCCACAGGGTGCAACATACGCTGTGCAAGGTGCAACATTCGTCCAAAAAGCCGAAACAGCGCCGTTCGACTTTTAGAAGTGGGTGCAGGGATTTGAAATGGAATAGTACCATGGTGAACCGCTCTCCAGGGAAGGTAAATCGAAGACCAGCAACGGTGATCCCATTTTAACGTAAAAATTCACGTGATGGAAAAAAGAAGGCCAAAAAACTTCAGAGACCCGATTGAGGTTCGGATAGTCTTTTTTGGGTTTGAAACTATCCGTTGATGGATTACAGTGGTCAAGGCCGTAGAACTCACCGAGAGCTTCGTTTTGACTGGTTATGGCTCCCGTAACTCTAAACGAGACAACAGTTATGGCCGTCCGAAGAATCGATATCCACAGGGTGCCACATTCGCTGTGCAAGGTGCAACATTCGTCCAAAAAGCCAAAACAGCGTCGTTCGTCTTTTAGAAGTGGGTGCAGGGATTTGAAATGGAACAGTACCATGGTGAACCGCTCTCCAGGGAAGGTAAATCGAAGACCAGCAACAGTGATCCCGTTTTAACGTAAAAATTCACGCGATTGAAAAAAGAAGGCCAAAAAACTTCAAAGACCCGATTGAGGTTCGGATAGCCTTTTTTGGGATTGAAACTATCCGTTGACGGCTTACAGCAGTCAAGGCCGTAGAACTCACCGAGATCTTCGTTTTGACTGGTTATGGCTCCCGTAACTCTAAATGAGACAACAGTTATGGTCGTCCGAAGAATCGATATCCACAGGGTGCAACATTCGCTGTGCAAGGTGCAACATTCATCCAAAAAGCCGAAACAGCACCGTTCGACTTTTAGAAGTGCATGCAGGGATTTGAAATGGAACAGTACCATGGTGAACCACTATCCAGGGAAGGTAAATTGAAGACCAGCAACGGTGATCCCATTTTAACGTAAAAATTCACATGATAGAAAAAAGAAGGCCAAAAAACTTCAGACACCCGATTGAGGTTCGGATAGCCTTTTTTGGGTTTGAAATTATCCATTGACGGCTTACAGCTGTCAAGGCCGTAGAACTCACCGAGAGCTTCGTTTTGACTGGTTATGGCTCCCGTAATTCTAAACGAGACAACATGTATGGCCGTCCGAAGAATCGATATCCACAGGGTGCAACATACGCTGTGCAAGGTGCAACATTCGTCCAAAAAGCCGAAACAGCGCCGTTCGACTTTTAGAAGTGGGTGCAGGGATTTGAAATGGAATAGTACCATGGTGAACCGCTCTCCAGGGAAGGTAAATCGAAGACCAGCAACGGTGATCCCATTTTAACGTAAAAATTCACGTGATGGAAAAAAGAAGGCCAAAAAACTTCAGAGACCCGATTGAGGTTCGGATAGTCTTTTTTGGGTTTGAAACTATCCGTTGATGGATTACAGTGGTCAAGGCCGTAGAACTCACCGAGAGCTTCGTTTTGACTGGTTATGGCTCCCGTAACTCTAAACGAGACAACAGTTATGGCCGTCCGAAGAATCGATATCCACAGGGTGCCACATTCGCTGTGCAAGGTGCAACATTCGTCCAAAAAGCCAAAACAGCGTCGTTCGTCTTTTAGAAGTGGGTGCAGGGATTTGAAATGGAACAGTACCATGGTGAACCGCTCTCCAGGGAAGGTAAATCGAAGACCAGCAACAGTGATCCCGTTTTAACGTAAAAATTCACGCGATTGAAAAAAGAAGGCCAAAAAACTTCAAAGACCCGATTGAGGTTCGGATAGCCTTTTTTGGGATTGAAACTATCCGTTGACGGCTTACAGCAGTCAAGGCCGTAGAACTCACCGAGATCTTCGTTTTGACTGGTTATGGCTCCCGTAACTCTAAATGAGACAACAGTTATGGTCGTCCGAAGAATCGATATCCACAGGGTGCAACATTCGCTGTGCAAGGTGCAACATTCATCCAAAAAGCCGAAACAGCACCGTTCGACTTTTAGAAGTGCATGCAGGGATTTGAAATGGAACAGTACCATGGTGAACCACTATCCAGGGAAGGTAAATTGAAGACCAGCAACGGTGATCCCATTTTAACGTAAAAATTCACATGATAGAAAAAAGAAGGCCAAAAAACTTCAGACACCCGATTGAGGTTCGGATAGCCTTTTTTGGGTTTGAAATTATCCATTGACGGCTTACAGCTGTCAAGGCCGTAGAACTCACCGAGAGCTTCGTTTTGACTGGTTATGGCTCCCGTAACTCTAAACGAGACAACAGGTATGGCCGTCCGAAGAATCGATATCCACAGGGTGCAACATACGCTGTGCAAGGTGCAACATTCGTCCAAAAAGCCGAAATAGCGCCGTTCGACTTTTAGAAGTGGGTGCAGGGATTTGAAATGGAACAGTACCATGGTGAACCGCTCTCCAGGGAAGGTAAATCGAAGACCAGCAACGGTGATCCCGTTTTAACGTAAAAATTCACGCGATTGAAAAAAGAAGGCCAAAAAACTTCAAAGACCCGATTAAGGTTCGGATAGCCTTTTTTGGGTTTGAAACTATCCGTTGACGGCTTACAGCAGTTAAGGCCGTAGAACTCACTGAGAGCTTCGTTTAGACTGGTTATTGCTCCCGTAACTCTAACCGAGACAACAGTTATGGCCGTCCGAAGAATCGATATCCACAGGGTGCAACATTCGCTGTGCAAGGTGCAACGTTCGTCCAAAAAGACGAAACAGCGCCGTTCGACTTTTAGAAGTGGGTGCAGGGATTTGAAATGGAACAGTACCATGGTGAACCGCTCTCCATGGAAGATAAATCGAAGACCAGCAATGGTGATCCCGTTTTAACGTAAAAATTCACGTGATGGAAAAAAGAAGCCAAAAAACTTCAGAGACCCGATTGAGGTTCGGATATCCTTTTTTGGGTTTGAAACTATCCGTTGACGGCTTACAGCGGTCAAGGCCGTAGAACTCACCGAGAGCTTCGTTTTGATTGGTTATGGCTCCCATAACTCTAAACGAGACAACAGTTATGGCCGTCCGAAGAATCGATATCCACAGGGTGCAACATTCGCTGTGAAAGGTGCAACATTCATCCAAAAAGCCGAAACAGCGCCGTTCGACTTTTAGAAGTGGGTGCAGGGATTTGAAATGGAACAGTACCAAGGTGAACCGCTCTCCAGGGAAGGTAAATCGAAGACCAGCAACGGTGATCCCGTTTTAACGTAAAAATTCACGTGATGGAAAAAAGAAGGCCAAAAAACTTCAGAGACCCGATTGAGGTTCGGATAGCCTTTTTTGGGTTTGAAACTATCCATTGACGGCTTACAACAGTCAAGGCCGTAGAACTCACCGAAAGCTTCGTTTTGACTAGTTATGGCTCCTGTAACTCTAAACGAGACAACAGTTATGGCCGTCCGAAGAATCGATATCCATAGGGTGCAACATTCGCCGTGCAAGGTGCAACATTCGTCCAAAAAGCCGAAACAGCGCCGTTCGACTTTTAGAAGTCGGTGCAGGGATTTGGAATGGAACAGTACCATGGTGAACTGCTCTCCAGGGAAGGTAAATCGAAGACCAGCAACGGTGATCTCGTTTTAACGTAAAAATTCACGTGATGGAAAAAAGAAGGCCAAAAAACTTCAGAGACCCGATTGAGGTTCGGATAGCCTTTTTTGGGTTTGAAACTATCCGTTGATGGCTTACAGCGGTCAAGGCCGTAGAACTCACCGAGAGCTTCATTTTGACTGGTTATGGCTCCCGGAACTCTAAACGAGACAGCAGTTATGGCCATCCGAAGAATCGATATCCATACGGTGCAACATTCGCTGTGCAAGGTGCAACATTCATCCAAAAAGTCGAAACAGCACCGTTCGACTTTTAGAAGTGGGTGCAGGGATTTGAAATGGAACAGTACCATGGTGAACCGCTCTCCAGGGAAGGAAAATCGAAGACCAGCAATGGTGATCCCGTTTTAACGTAAAAATTCACGTGATGGAAAAAAGAAGGCCAAAAAACATCAGAGACCCGATTGAGGTTCGGATAGCCTTTTTTGGGTTTGAAACTATCCGTTGACGGCTTACAGCGGTCAAGGCCATAGAACTCACCAAGAGCTTCGTTTTGACTGGTTATTGCTCCCGTAACTCTAAACGAGACAACGGTTATGGCCGTCCGAAGAATCGATATCCACAGGGTGCAACATTCGCTGTGCAAGGTGCAACGTTCGTCCAAAAAGACAAAACAGCGCCGTTCGACTTTTAGAAGTGGGTGCAGGGATTTGAAATGGAACAGTACCATGGTGAACCGCTCTCCATGGAAGGTAATTCGAAGACCAGCAACGGTGATCCCGTTT